>BNST01002350.1:0-282500 GCA_019650275.1 Xylocarpus granatum | reverse complement strand
AGATTTCTGTTTACTTACTCATTAAGTAACTTTTCTTTTTCTACTGAAACGTAATTTGGCTTCTTATAATCATGGAGCATCTTTTAACTTATCATCGAAAGAAGTTTTATGTTACTTAATCATTAAGTAACTTTTTTTTTCCTGAAAGTTACTTTACTTCTATAATGATGAAAACATATTTGTGAGTCCTAATGTCTCCCACTTTAATAGTTTCTATTTGAGCAATGAGTATGATCCAAATAATTATAAATAAAAAGGACGATCACCAATCACTGGGTCAAACACAGCGTGCAAGTCTGTAGATGATTCTGCATCGTCATCTTCCACTTTCTTCACAAGCTCTTCAAAAAAAATTTTCATAAAGTTTTTTCGTCACAAAACACTAAACCCGAAACCCTAAACCCCCAAAAATTTTAAACCCTATACCCTAAATCCTATAAACCCTAAGCCATAAGCCTTCTAATTTAGCTTCATATGATCATCAAAAGGAGCTTTGTGTTTACTTGATCATTAAGTAATTTTTTTTTCCACCGAAACATAATTCGGCTTCTTATAATTTTGAAGTACTTTTAACTTAGCATCCAAAGAAGTTTTGTGTTTACTTAATCATTAAGTAACATTTTTTTTCCACCGAAACGTAATTTGGCTTCTTATAATCGTTGACCATCTTTTAACTTATCATCGAAAAAAGTTTTATGTTTACTTAATCATTAAGTAACCTTTTTTTTCGCTAAAAGTTACTTTACTTCTTATAATGGTAAAACATCTTTGTGAGGCCTAGTGTCTCCCACATTGAATAGTTTCTATTTGAGCAATGAGTATGATCCAAATAATTATAAATTAAAAGGACGATCACCAATCACTGGGTCAAACACAGCGTGCAAGTCTGTAGATGATTCTGCATCGTCATCTTCCATTTTCTTCACAAGCTCTTCAAAAAAAATTTTCATAAAGTTTTTTCCTCACAAAACACTAAACCCTAAACCCAAACCCAAAAATTTTAAACCCTATACCCTAAATCCTATAAACCCTAAGCCATAAGCCTTCTAATTTAGCTTCATATGATCATCAAAAGGAGCTTTGTGTCTACTTGATCATTAAGTAACCTTTTTTTTCCACCGAAACATAATTCGGCTTCTTATAATTTTGAAGTACTTTTAACTTAGCATCCAAAGAAGCTTTGTGTTTACTTAATCATTAAGTAACCTTTTTTTTCCACCGAAACGTAATTTGGCTTCTTATAATCGTTGACCATCTTTTAACTTATCATCGAAAGAAGTTTTATGTTTACTTAATCATTAAGTAACCTTTTTTTTCGCTAAAAATTACTTTACTTCTTATAATGGTAAAAAATCTTTGTGAGGCCTAGTGTCTCCCACATTGAATAGTTTCTATTTGAGCAATGAGTATGATCCAAATAATTAGAAATTAAAAGGACGATCACCAGTAAATGGGTCAAACACAGCGTGCAAGTCTGTAGATGATTCTGCATCGACATCTTCCATCTTCTTCAAAAGCTCTTCAAAAATTTTTTCGTAAGTTTTTTTCCTCACAAAACACTAAACCCTAAACCCCTAAAAACCTTAAACCCTATACCCTAAATCCTAAAAACCCTAAGCCATAAGCCTTCTAATTTAGCTTCATATGATCATCAAAAGGAGTTTGTGTTTACTTGATCATTAAGCAATTTTTTTTTCCACCGAAACATAATTTTGCTTCTTATAATTTTGAAGTACTTTTAACTTAGCATCCAAAAGAAGCTTCGTGTTTACTTAATCATTAAGTAACTTTTTTTTCCACCGAAACGTAATTTGGCTTCTTATAATCGTTGACCATCTTTTAACTTATCATCGAAAGAAGTTTTATGTTTACTTAATCATTAAGTAACCTTTTTTTTCGCTAAAAATTACTTTACTTCTTATAATGGTAAAACATCTTTGTGAGGCCTAGTGTCTCCCACATTGAATAGTTTCTATTTGAGCAATGAGTATGATCCAAATAATTATAAATTAAAAGGACGATCACCAATCACTGGGTCAAACACAGCGTGCAAGTCTGTAGATGATTCTGCATCGTCATCTTCCATTTTCTTCACAAGCTCTTCAAAAAAAATTTTCATAAAGTTTTTTCCTCACAAAACACTAAACCCTAAACCCCCAAAAATTTTAAACCCTATACCCTAAATCCTATAAACCCTAAGCCATAAGCCTTCTAATTTAGCTTCATATGATCATCAAAAGGAGCTTTGTGTCTACTTGATCATTAAGTAATTTTTTTTTCCACCGAAACATAATTCGGCTTCTTATAATTTTGAAGTACTTTTAACTTAGCATCCAAAGAAGCTTTGTGTTTACTTAATCATTAAGTAACCTTTTTTTTCCACCGAAACGTAATTTGGCTTCTTATAATCGTTGACCATCTTTTAACTTATCATCGAAAGAAGTTTTATGTTTACTTAATCATTAAGTAACCTTTTTTTTCGCTAAAAATTACTTTACTTCTTATAATGGTAAAAAATCTTTGTGAGGCCTAGTGTCTCCCACATTGAATAGTTTCTATTTGAGCAATGAGTATGATCCAAATAATTATAAATTAAAAGGACGATCACCAATCACTGGGTCAAACACAGCGTGCAAGTCTGTAGATGATTCTGCATCGTCATCTTCCATTTTCTTCACAAGCTCTTCAAAAAAAATTTTCATAAAGTTTTTTCCTCACAAAACACTAAACCCTAAACCCCCAAAAATTTTAAACCCTATACCCTAAATCCTATAAACCCTAAGCCATAAGCCTTCTAATTTAGCTTCATATGATCATCAAAAGGAGTTTTGTGTCTACTTGATCATTAAGTAATTTTTTTTTCCACCGAAACATAATTCGGCTTCTTATAATTTTGAAGTACTTTTAACTTAGCATCCAAAGAAGCTTTGTGTTTACTTAATCATTAAGTAACCTTTTTTTTCCACCGAAACGTAATTTGGCTTCTTATAATCGTTGACCATCTTTTAACTTATCATCGAAAGAAGTTTTATGTTTACTTAATCATTAAGTAACCTTTTTTTTCGCTAAAAATTACTTTACTTCTTATAATGGTAAAACATCTTTGTGAGGCCTAGTGTCTCCCACATTGAATAGTTTCTATTTGAGCAATGAGTATGATCCAAATAATTATAAATTAAAAGGACGATCACCAATCACTGGGTCAAACACAGCGTGCAAGTCTGTAGATGATTCTGCATCGTCATCTTCCATTTTCTTCACAAGCTCTTCAAAAAAAATTTTCATAAAGTTTTTTCCTCACAAAACACTAAACCCTAAACCCCCAAAAATTTTAAACCCTATACCCTAAATCCTATAAACCCTAAGCCATAAGCCTTCTAATTTAGCTTCATATGATCATCAAAAGGAGTTTTGTGTCTACTTGATCATTAAGTAATTTTTTTTTCCACCGAAACATAATTCGGCTTCTTATAATTTTGAAGTACTTTTAACTTAGCATCCAAAGAAGCTTTGTGTTTACTTAATCATTAAGTAACCTTTTTTTTCCACCGAAACGTAATTTGGCTTCTTATAATCGTTGACCATCTTTTAACTTATCATCGAAAGAAGTTTTATGTTTACTTAATCATTAAGTAACCTTTTTTTTCGCTAAAAATTACTTTACTTCTTATAATGGTAAAACATCTTTGTGAGGCCTAGTGTCTCCCACATTGAATAGTTTCTATTTGAGCAATGAGTATGATCCAAATAATTATAAATTAAAAGGACGATCACCAATCACTGGGTCAAACACAGCGTGCAAGTCTGTAGATGATTCTGCATCGTCATCTTCCATTTTCTTCACAAGCTCTTCAAAAATATTTTTTCATAAAGTTTTTTCCTCACAAAACACTAAACCCTAAACCCCCAAAAATTTTAAACCCTATACCCTAAATCCTATAAACCCTAAGCCATAAGCCTTCTAATTTAGCTTCATATGATCATCAAAAGGAGCTTTTGTGTCTACTTGATCATTAAGTAATTTTTTTTTCCACCGAAACATAATTTCGGCTTCTTATAATTTTGAAGTACTTTTAACTTAGCATCCAAAGAAGCTTTGTGTTTACTTAATCATTAAGTAACCTTTTTTTTCCACCGAAACGTAATTTGGCTTCTTATAATCGTTGACCATCTTTTAACTTATCATCGAAAGAAGTTTTATGTTTACTTAATCATTAAGTAACCTTTTTTTTCGCTAAAAATTACTTTACTTCTTATAATGGTAAAACATCTTTGTGAGGCCTAGTGTCTCCCACATTGAATAGTTTCTATTTGAGCAATGAGTATGATCCAAATAATTATAAATTAAAAGGACGATCACCAATCACTGGGTCAAACACAGCGTGCAAGTCTGTAGATGATTCTGCATCGTCATCTTCCATTTTCTTCACAAGCTCTTCAAAAAAAATTTTCATAAAGTTTTTTCCTCACAAAACACTAAACCCTAAACCCCCAAAAATTTTAAACCCTATACCCTAAATCCTATAAACCCTAAGCCATAAGCCTTCTAATTTAGCTTCATATGATCATCAAAAGGAGCTTTGTGTCTACTTGATCATTAAGTAATTTTTTTTTCCACCGAAACATAATTCGGCTTCTTATAATTTTGAAGTACTTTTAACTTAGCATCCAAAGAAGCTTTGTGTTTACTTAATCATTAAGTAACCTTTTTTTTCCACCGAAACGTAATTTGGCTTCTTATAATCGTTGACCATCTTTTAACTTATCATCGAAAGAAGTTTTATGTTTACTTAATCATTAAGTAACCTTTTTTTTCGCTAAAAATTACTTTACTTCTTATAATGGTAAAACATCTTTGTGAGGCCTAGTGTCTCCCACATTGAATAGTTTCTATTTGAGCAATGAGTATGATCCAAATAATTATAAATTAAAAGGACGATCACCAATCACTGGGTCAAACACAGCGTGCAAGTCTGTAGATGATTCTGCATCGTCATCTTCCATTTTCTTCACAAGCTCTTCAAAAAAATTTTTTCATAAAGTTTTTTCCTCACAAAACACTAAACCCTAAACCCCCAAAAATTTTAAACCCTATACCCTAAATCCTATAAACCCTAAGCCATAAGCCTTCTAATTTAGCTTCATATGATCATCAAAAGGAGCTTTGTGTCTACTTGATCATTAAGTAATTTTTTTTTCCACCGAAACATAATTCGGCTTCTTATAATTTTGAAGTACTTTTAACTTAGCATCCAAAGAAGCTTTGTGTTTACTTAATCATTAAGTAACCTTTTTTTTCCACCGAAACGTAATTTGGCTTCTTATAATCGTTGACCATCTTTTAACTTATCATCGAAAGAAGTTTTATGTTTACTTAATCATTAAGTAACCTTTTTTTTCGCTAAAAATTACTTTACTTCTTATAATGGTAAAACATCTTTGTGAGGCCTAGTGTCTCCCACATTGAATAGTTTCTATTTGAGCAATGAGTATGATCCAAATAATTATAAATTAAAAGGACGATCACCAATCACTGGGTCAAACACAGCGTGCAAGTCTGTAGATGATTCTGCATCGTCATCTTCCATTTTCTTCACAAGCTCTTCAAAAAAAATTTTTCATAAAGTTTTTTCCTCACAAAACACTAAACCCTAAACCCCCAAAAATTTTAAACCCTATACCCTAAATCCTATAAACCCTAAGCCATAAGCCTTCTAATTTAGCTTCATATGATCATCAAAAGGAGCTTTGTGTCTACTTGATCATTAAGTAATTTTTTTTTCCACCGAAACATAATTCGGCTTCTTATAATTTTGAAGTACTTTTAACTTAGCATCCAAAGAAGCTTTGTGTTTACTTAATCATTAAGTAACCTTTTTTTTCCACCGAAACGTAATTTGGCTTCTTATAATCGTTGACCATCTTTTAACTTATCATCGAAAGAAGTTTTATGTTTACTTAATCATTAAGTAACCTTTTTTTTCGCTAAAAATTACTTTACTTCTTATAATGGTAAAAAATCTTTGTGAGGCCTAGTGTCTCCCACATTGAATAGTTTCTATTTGAGCAATGAGTATGATCCAAATAATTATAAATTAAAAGGACGATCACCAATCACTGGGTCAAACACAGCGTGCAAGTCTGTAGATGATTCTGCATCGTCATCTTCCATTTTCTTCACAAGCTCTTCAAAAAAAATTTTTCATAAAGTTTTTTCCTCACAAAACACTAAACCCTAAACCCTAAACCCCCAAAAATTTTAAACCCTATACCCTAAATCCTATAAACCCTAAGCCATAAGCCTTCTAATTTAGCTTCATATGATCATCAAAAGGAGCTTTGTGTCTACTTGATCATTAAGTAATTTTTTTTTCCACCGAAACATAATTCGGCTTCTTATAATTTTGAAGTACTTTTAACTTAGCATCCAAAGAAGCTTTGTGTTTACTTAATCATTAAGTAACCTTTTTTTTCCACCGAAACGTAATTTGGCTTCTTATAATCGTTGACCATCTTTTAACTTATCATCGAAAGAAGTTTTATGTTTACTTAATCATTAAGTAACCTTTTTTTTCGCTAAAAATTACTTTACTTCTTATAATGGTAAAAAATCTTTGTGAGGCCTAGTGTCTCCCACATTGAATAGTTTCTATTTGAGCAATGAGTATGATCCAAATAATTATAAATTAAAAGGACGATCACCAATCACTGGGTCAAACACAGCGTGCAAGTCTGTAGATGATTCTGCATCGTCATCTTCCATTTTCTTCACAAGCTCTTCAAAAAAAATTTTTTCATAAAGTTTTTTCCTCACAAAACACTAAACCCTAAACCCCCTAAAAACTTTAAACCCTATACCCTAAATCCTATAAACCCTAAGCCATAAGCCTTCTAATTTAGCTTCATATGATCATCAAAAGGAGCTTTGTGTCTACTTGATCATTAAGTAATTTTTTTTTCCACCGAAACATAATTCGGCTTCTTATAATTTTGAAGTACTTTTAACTTAGCATCCAAAGAAGCTTTGTGTTTACTTAATCATTAAGTAACCTTTTTTTTCCACCGAAACGTAATTTGGCTTCTTATAATCGTTGACCATCTTTTAACTTATCATCGAAAGAAGTTTTATGTTTACTTAATCATTAAGTAACCTTTTTTTTCGCTAAAAATTACTTTACTTCTTATAATGGTAAAAATCTTTGTGAGGCCTAGTGTCTCCCACATTGAATAGTTTCTATTTGAGCAATGAGTATGATCCAAATAATTATAAATTAAAAGGACGATCACCAATCACTGGGTCAAACACAGCGTGCAAGTCTGTAGATGATTCTGCATCGTCATCTTCCACTTTCTTCACAAGCTCTTCAAAAAAAATTTTCGTAAAGTTTTTTCCTCACAAAACACTAAACCCTAAACCCTCAAAAATTTTAAACCCTATACCCTAAATCCTATAAACCCTAAGCCATAAGCCTTCTAATTTAGCTTCATATGATCATCAAAAGGAGATTTGTGTCTACTTGATCATTAAGTAATTTTTTTTTCCACCGAAACATAATTCGGCTTCTTATAATTTTGAAAGTACTTTTAACTTAGCATCCAAAGAAGCTTTGTGTTTACTTAATCATTAAGTAACCTTTTTTTTCCACCGAAACGTAATTTGGCTTCTTATAATCGTTGACCATCTTTTAACTTATCATCGAAAGAAGTTTTATGTTTACTTAATCATTAAGTAACCTTTTTTTTCGCTAAAAATTACTTTACTTCTTATAATGGTAAAACATCTTTGTGAGGCCTAGTGTCTCCCACATTGAATAGTTTCTATTTGAGCAATGAGTATCCATATAATTAGAAATTAAAAGGATCATCACCAGTAAATGGGTCAAACTCAACGTGCAAGTCGCTGGATGATTCTGCATCGTACATCTTCCATCTTCTTCAAAAGTTCTTCAAATATTTTTTCGTAAATTTTTTTCCTCACGAAACACTAAACCCTAAACCCCCTAAAAACCTTAAACCCTATACCCTAAATCCTAAAAACCCTAAGCAATAAGCCTTCTAATTTAGCTTCATGTGATCATCAAAAAGAGCTATGTATTTACTTAATCATTAAGCAATTTTTTTTTCCACCGAAACGTAATTTTGCTTCTTATAATTTTAATTACATTTAACTTAGCATCAAAAGAAGCTTTGTGTTTACTTAATCATTAAGTAACTTTTCTTTTTTCCACCGAAACGTAATTTGGCTTCTTATAATCATGGATCATCATTTAACTTATCATCGAAAGAAGTTTTGTGTTTACTTAATCATTAAGTAACTTTTTTTTTGCCAAAAGTTACTTTACTTCCCTTAATGGTAAAAATCTTTGTGAGGCCTAGTGTCTCCCACATTGAATAGTTTCTATTTGAGCAATGAGTATGATCCAAATAATTATAAATTAAAAGGACGATCACCAATCACTGGGTCAAACACAGCGTGCAAGTCTGTAGATGATTCTGCATCGTCATCTTCCACTTTCTTCACAAGCTCTTCAAAAAAAATTTTCATAAAGTTTTTTCCTCACAAAACACTAAACCCTAAACCCCCAAAAATTTTAAACCCTATACCCTAAATCCTATAAACCCTAAGCCATAAGCCCTTCTAATTTAGCTTCATATGATCATCAAAAGGAGATTTGTGTCTACTTGATCATTAAGTACTTTTTTTTCCACCGAAACATAATTCGGCTTCTTATAATTTTGAAGTACTTTTAACTTAGCATCCAAAGAAGCTTTGTGTTTACTTAATCATTAAGTAACCTTTTTTTTCCACCGAAACGTAATTTGGCTTCTTATAATCGTGACCATCTTTTAACTTATCATCGAAAGAAGTTTTATGTTTACTTAATCATTAAGTAACCTTTTTTTTCGCTAAAAATTACTTTACTTCTTATAATGGTAAAACATCTTTGTGAGGCCTAGTGTCTCCCACATTGAATAGTTTCTATTTGAGCAATGAGTATCCATATAATTAGAAATTAAAAGGATCATCACCAGTAAATGGGTCAAACTCAACGTGCAAGTCTGTGGATGATTCTGCATCGACATCTTCCATCTTCTTCAAAAGTTCTTCAAATATTTTTTCATAAATTTTTTTCCTTACGAAACACTAAACCCTAATCCCCTAAAAACCTTAAACCCTAAACCCTAAATCCTAAAAACCCTAAGCCATAAGCCTTCTAATTTAGCTTCATATGATCATCAAAAGGAGCTTTGTGTTTACTTAATCATTAAGCAATTTTTTTTTCCACCGAAACGTAATTTTGCTTCTTATAATTTTTGAATTACATTTAACTTAGCATCAAAACAAGCTTTGTGTTTACTTCGTGATTCAGTAACTTTTTTTCTCCACCGAAACGTAATTTGGCTTCTTATAATCTTAGACCATCTTTAAACTTATCATCGAAAGAAGTTTTGTGTTTACTTAATCATAAGTAACTTTTTTTTTCGCCGAAAATACTTTACTTCTTATAATGGTAAAACATCTTTGTGAGGCCTAGTGTCTCCCACTTTGAATAGTTTCTATTTGAGCAATGAGTATGATCCAAAATAATTACAAATTAAAACGGATCATTACCAGTAAATGGGTCAAACTCAGCGTGCAAGTCTGTGGATGATTCTTTATCGTCATCTTCCATCATCTTCACAAGTTCTTCAAATATTTTTTCATAAATTTTTTTCCTTACGAAACACTAAACCCTAAGCCCTAAAAACTCTAGCTTTTTTTCCACCTAAACGTAATTTGGCTTCTTATTATTTTGAAGTACCTTTTAATTTAGCATCAAAAGAAGCTTCGTGTTTACTTAATCATTAAGTAACTTATCTTTTTCCACCAAAACGTAATTTGGCTTCTTATTATCATGGACCATCTTTTAACTTATCATCGAAAGAAGTTTTGTGTTTACTTAATCATTAAGTAACTTTATTTTTCTACCGAAAGTTACTTTACTTCTTATAATGATGAAACATCTTTTTGAGGCCTAATGTCTCCCGCTTTGAATAGTTTCTGTTTGAGCAATGAGTATGATCCAAATATTAGAAACTAAAAGGATCATCACCGGTAAATGGCTCAAATTCAGCATGCAAGTCTGTGGATGATTCTGCATCGTCATCTTTTATCTTCTTCACAAGTTCTTCAAATTTTTTTCATAAATTTTTTTCCTTACGGAACACTAAACCCTAAACCCTAAGCCTTCTAATTTGGCTTCATATAATTGTAAAGCAATTTTTGACTTGTCATTGGAAGAAGCTTTGTGTTTACTTAATCATTAAGCAACTTTTTTTTCAACTGAAACGTAATTTAGCTTCTCATAATCTTGAAGTACCTTTTAACTTAGCATCAAAAGAAGCTTTCTATTTACTTAATCATTAAGTAACTTTTCTTTTTCCACTGAAACGTAATTTGGCTTCTTATAATCATGGAGCATCTTTTAACTTATCATCGAAAGAAGTTTTATGTTCACTTAATCATTAAGTAACTTTTTTTTTCCACCGAAAGTTACTTTACTTCATATAATGATGTAAACATATTTGTGAGTCCTAATGTCTCCCGCTTTGAATAGTTTCTATTTGAGCAATGAGTATGATCCAAATAATTATAAATAAAAGGACGATCACCAGTAACTGGGTCAAACACAACGTGCAAGTCTGTAGATGATTCTGCATCGTCATCTTCCATTTTCTTCACAAGCTCTTCAAAAAATTTTTTTCATAAAGTTTTTTCCTCACAAAACACTAAAACCCTAAACCCCTAAAAATTTTAAACCCTATACCCTAAATCCTATAAACCCTAAGCCATAAGCCTTCTAATTTAGCTTCATATGATCATCAAAAGGAGCTTTGTGTCTACTTGATCATTAAGTAATTTTTTTTTCCACCGAAACATAATTCGGCTTCTTATAATTTTGAAGTACTTTTAACTTAGCATCCAAAGAAGCTTTGTGTTTACTTAATCATTAAGTAACCTTTTTTTTCCACCGAAACGTAATTTGGTTTCTTATAATCGTTGACCATCTTTTAACTTATCATCGAAAGAAGTTTTATGTTTACTTAATCATTAAGTAACTTTTTTTTCGCTAAAAATTACTTTACTTCTTATAATGGTAAAACATCTTTGTGAGGCCTAGTGTCTCCCACATTGAATAGTTTCTATTTGAGCAATGAGTATCCATATAATTAGAAATTAAAAGGATCATCACCAGTCAAATGGGTCAAACTCAACGTGCAAGTCTGTGGATGATTCTGCATCGACATCTTCCATCTTCTTCAAAAGTTCTTCAAATATTTTTTCATAAATTTTTTTCCTTACGGAACACTAAACCCTAATCCCCTAAAAACTTTAAACCCTATGCCCTAAATCCTAAAAACCCTAAGCAATAAGCCTTCTAATTTAGCTTCATGTGATCATCAAAAGGAGCTATGTATTTACTTAATCATTAAGCAATTTTTTTTTCCACCGAAACGTAATTTGGCTTCTTATAATTTTTAATTACATTTAACTTAGCATCAAAAGAAGCTTTGTGTTTACTTAATCATTAAGTAACTTTTCTTTTTCCACCGAAACGTAATTTGGCTTCTTATAATCATGGATCATCATTTAACTTATCATCGAAGAAGTTTTGTGTTTACTTAATCATTAAGTAACTTTTTTTTTGCGAAAGTTACTTTACTTCCCTTAATGGTAAAACATCTTTGTGAGGCCTAGTGTCTCCCACATTGAATAGTTTCTATTTGAGCAATGAGTATGATCCAAATAATTATAAATTAAAAGGACGATCACCAATCACTGGGTCAAACACAGCCTGCAAGTCTGTAGATGATTCTGCATCGTCATCTTCCACTTTCTTCACAAGCTCTTCAAAAAAACTTTTCATATAGTTTTTTCTTCACAAAACACTAAACCCTAAACCCCTAAAAGCCTTAAACCCTATACCCTAAATCCCAAAAACCCTAAGCCATAAGCCTTCTAATTTAGCTTCATATCATCATCAAAAGGAGCTTTGTGTTTACTTAATCATCAAGCCATTTTTTTTCCACCGAAACATAATTTGGCTTCTGATAATCATAGACCATCTTTTAACTTATAAGTTTTGTGTTTACTTAATCATTAAGTAACGTTTTTTTTTCGTTAAAAGTTACTTTAATTCTGCTAATGGAAAAACATCTTTGTAGGCCTAGTTTCTCCTACATTGAATAGTTTCTGTTTGAGTAATGAGTATGATCCAAATTATTAAAAATTAAAAAGATCATCACTGGTAAATAGGTCCTATTCAGCGTGCAAGTCAGTGGATGATTCCGCATCATCATCTTCCATCTTCTTCGCAAGTTCTTCAAATATTTTTTCATAAATTCTTTTCTTTATGAAACACTAAACCCTAAAAATCTTAAACCCTATGCCCTAAATCTTAAAAACACTAAGATTTATAATTTGGCTTCATATGATCATACTGTAATTTTTGACTTGTCATCGAAAGAATCTTTGGGTTTATATAATCATTTAGCAACTTTTTTTTCCACCGAAACGTAATTTTGCTTCTTATAATCTTGAAGTACCTTTTAACTTAGCATCAAAAGAAGCTTTGTGTTTACTAAATCATTAAGTAACTTTTCTTTTTCCACCGAAACGTAATTTGGCTTCTTATAATCATGGATCATCATTTAACTTATCGTCGAAGAAGTTTATGTTTAGTTAATCATTAATAACTTTTTTTTCTCCGAAAGTTACTCTACTTCTTGTAATGGTAAAACATCTTTGTGAGGCCTAGTGTCTCCCACATTGAATAGTTTCTATTTGAGCAATGAGTATGATCCAAATAATTAGAAATTAAAAGGACCATCACCAATAAATGGCTTAAACTCAGCGTGCAAGTCTGTGAATGATTTTGCATCGTCATCTTCCATCTTCTTCACAAGTTCTGCAAATATTTTTTCATAAATTTTTTTCCTTACAGAACACTAAACCCCTAAACCCCTAAAAACCTTAAACCCTATACCCTAAATCCCAAAAACCCTAAGCCATAAGCCTTCTAATTTAGCTTTATATGATCATCAAAAGGAGCTTTGTGTTTACTTAATCATCAAGCAGTTTTTTTATCCACCGAAACATAATTTGACTTCTTATAATCATAGACCATCTTTTAACTTATCATCGAAAGAAGTTTTATGTTTACTTAATCATTAAGCAACGTTTTTTTTTCGCTGAAAGTTACTTTACTTCTGCTAATGGAAAAACATCTTTGTAAGCCTAGTTTCTCCTACATTGAATAGTTTCTATTTGAGCAATGAGTATGATCCAAATTATTAAAAATTAAAAAGCTCATCACTAGTAAATCGGTCAAATTCAGCGTGCAAGTCAGTGGATGATTCTGCATCATCATCTTCCATCTTCTTCGCAAGTTCTTCAAATATTTTTTCATAAATTCTTTTCTTTATGAAATACTAAACCCTAAAAATCTTAAACCCTATGCCCAAAATCTTAAAAATACTAAGATTTATAATTTGGCTTCATATGATCATACTGTAATTTTTTACTTGTCATCGAAAGAATCTTTGGGTTTACATAATCATTTAGCAACTTTTTTTTTCGACCGAAACGTAATTTTGCTTCTTATAATCTTGAAGTACCTTTTAACTTAGCATCAAAAGAAGCTTTGTGTTTACTTAATCATGAAGTAACTTTTCTTTTTCCACCGAAACGTAATTTAGCTTCTTATAATCATGGATCATCATTTAACTCATCATCGAAAAAGTTTTATGTTTACTTAATCATTAAGTAACTTTTTTTTTGCTGAAAGTTACTTTCCTTCTTGTATTGGTAAAACATGTTTGTGAGGCCTAGTGTCTCCCACATTGAATAGTTTCTATTTGAGCAATTAATATGATCCAAATAATTAGAAATTAAAAGGATCATCACCAGTAAATGGGTCAAACTCAGTGTGCAAGTCTATGGATGTTTCTGCATCGTCATTTTCCGTCTTCTTCACAAGTTCTTCAAATATTTTTATAAATTTTCTTCCTTAGCAGAACACTAAACCCTATACCCTATATCCCAAAAACCCTAAGCCTTCTAATTTCGCTTCATATGATCATCGAAACGAGCTTTGTGTTTACTTAATCATTAAGCCATTTTTTTTCCACCGAAATATAATTTTGCTTCTTATAATTTTCAATTACTTCTAACTTAGCATCAAAAGAAGTTTTGTGTTTATTTAATCATTAAGTAACTTTTTTTCCACTGAAACGTAATTTGACTTCTTATAATCATAGACCATCTTTTAACTTATCATTGAAAGAAGTTTGTGTTTACTTAATCATTAAGTAACTTTTTTTTTCAGTGAAAGTTACTTTACTTCTGCTAATGGAAAAATATCTTTATGAGGCCTAATTTCTCCCACGTTGAATAGTTTCTGTTTGAGCAATGAGTTTGATCCAAATTATTGAAAATTAAAAGGATCATCACCGGTAAATTGGTCAAATTCAGCGTACAAGTCTGTGGATGATTCTGCATCATCATCTTCCATCTTGTTCGCAAGTTCTTCAAATATTTTTTCATAAATTCTTTTCTTTATGACACACTAAATCCTAAACCCTAAAAACCTTAAACCCTATGCCCTAAATCTTAAGAACCCTAAGATTTATAATTTGGCTTCATATGATCATACTGTAATTTTTGACTTGTCATCGAAAGAAACTTTGTGTTTCCTTAATCATTAAGCAACTTTTTTTTCCACCGAAACGTAATTTTGCTTCTTATAATTTTGAAGTACCTTTTAACTTAGCATCAAAAGAAGCTTTGTGTTTACTTAATCATTAAGTAACTTTTCTTTTTCCACCGAAACGTAATTTGGTTTCTTATAATCATGGATCATTATTTAACTTATCATCGAAGAAGTTTTGTTTTTACTTAATCATTAAGTAACTTTTTTTTCCCCGAAAGTTACTTTACTTCTTATAATGGTAAAACATCATTGTAAGGCCTAGTGTCTCCGACATTGAATCATTTCTATTTGAGCAATGAGTATGATCCAAATAATTAGAAATTAAAAGAATCAAAACCAGTAAATGGGTCAAACTCAACGTGCAAGTCTGTGGATGTTTCTACATCGTCATCTTCCATCTTCTTCATCAGTTCTTCAAATATTTTTTCATAAATTTTATTTTTTACAAAACACAAAACCCTAAACCCCTAAAAACCTTAAACCCTATACCCTAAATCCAAAAAACCTTAAGCCATAAGCCTTGTAATTTAGCTTCATATGATCATCAAAAGGAGCTTTGTGTTTACTTAATCATTAAGAAACTTTTTTTTCCACCGAAACGTAATTTGGCTTCTTATAATTTTGAAGTACCTTTTAACTTAGCATCCAAAGAAGCTTTGTGTTTACTCAATGATTAAGTAACTTTTCTCTTTCCACCGCAACATAATTTGGCTTCTTATAATCATAGACCATTTTTTAACTTATCATCGAAAAAGTTTTGTGTTTACTTAATCATTAAGTAAGTTTTTTTTTGGCTGAAAGTTACTTTACTTCTTGTAATGATAAAACATCTTTGTAAGGCCTAGTGTCTCCCACATTGAATAGTTGCTATTTTAGCAATGAATATGATCCAAATAATTAGAAATTAAAAGGATCATCACCAGTAAATGGGTCAAACTCAGCGTGCAAGTCTGTGAATGTTTCTTGATCGTCATCTTCCATCTTCTTCAGATGTTCTTCAAATATTTTTTCATTAATTTTTTCCTTACGGAACACTAAACCCTAAGCCCCTAAAAACCTTAAGCCCTTTACCCTAAATCCTAAAAACCCTAAGCCATAAGCCTTCTAATTTAGCTTCATGTGATCATCAAAGGAAGCTTTGTGTTTACTTAATCATTAAGCAATTTTTTTTTCCACCGAAACGTAATTTCGCTTCTTATAATTTTGAACTAAATTTTAACTTAGCATCAAAAGAAGCTTAGTGTTTACTTAATGATTAAGTAACTTTTCTCTTTCCACCGCAACATAATTTGGCTTCTTATAATCATAGACCATCTTTTAACTTATCATTGAAAAAGTTTTGTGTTTACTTAATCATTAAGTAAGTTTTTTTTTGCTGAATGTTACTTTACTTCTTGTAATGGTAAAACATCTTTGTGAGGCCTAGTGTCTCCCACATTGAATAGTTGCTATTTGAGCAATGAATATGATCCAAATAATTAGAAATTAAAAGGATCATCACCAGTAAATGGGTCAAACTCAGCGTGCAAGTCTGTGAATGTTTCTTGATCGTCATCTTCCATCTTCTTCACAAGTTCTTCAAATATTTTTTCATAAATTTTTTTCCTTACGGAACACTAAACCCTAAACCCTATACCCTAAATCCAAAAAACCTTAAGCCATATGCCTTGTAATTTAGCTTCATATGATCATCGAAAGGAGCTTTGTGTTTACTTAATCATTAAAAAACTTTTTTTCCACCGAAATGTAATTTGGCTTCTTATAATTTTGAAGTACTTTTTAACTTAGCATCCAAATAAGCTTTGTGTTTACTTAATCATTAAGTAACTTTTCTTTTTCCACCGAAACGTAATTTGGCTTCTTATAATCATGGATCATCATTTAACTTATCATCGAAGAAGTTTTATGTTTACTTAATCATTAAGTAACTTTTTTTTTGTCGAAAGTTACTTTACTTCTTGTAATGGTAAAACATCTTTGTAAGGCCTAGTGTCTCCCACTTTGAATAGTTTCAATTTGAGCAATGAGTATGATCAAAACAATTAGAAATTAAAAAGATCATCACCAGTAACTGGGTCAAACTCAGCGTGCAAGTATGTGGATGATTCTGCATCGTCATCTTCCATTTTCTTCACAAGTTCTTCAAATATTTTTTCATAAATTTTTTTCCTCACAGAACACTAAACCCTAAACCCTAAACCCTAAAAACCTTAAACCATATACCCTAAATCCTATAAACCCTATGCCATAAGCCTTCTAATTTAGCTTCATATGATCATCAAAAGGAGCTTTGTGTTTACTTGATCACTAAGCAATTTTTTTTTCCACCGAAACGTAATTTGGCTTCTTATAATTTTGAAGTACTTTAACTTAGCATCAAAAGAAGCTTTGTATTTACTTAATCATTAAGTAACTTTTTTTTTCCATCGAAACGTAATTTGGCTTCTTATAATCATGGATCATCTTTTAACTTATCATCGAAAGAAGTTTTGTGTTTACTTAATCATTAAGTAACTTTTCTTTTCGCCGAAAGTTATTTTACTTCTTGTAATGGTAAAACATCTCTGTGAGGCCTAGTGTCTCCCGCATTGAATAGTTTCTATTTGAGCAATAAGTATAATTACAATAATTAGAAATTAAAATGATCATCACCAGTAAATGGATCAAACTCAGCGTGCAAGTCTGTGGATGATTCTGCATCATCATCTTCCATTTTCTTCAAAAGTTTTTCAAATATTTTTTTCATAAATTTTTTTTCCTTACGGAACACTAAACCTTAAATCCCTAAAAACCTTAAACCCTATACCCTAAATCCTAAAAACCCTAAGCAATAAGCCTTCAAATTTAGCTTCATATGATCATCAAAAGGAGCTTTGTGTTTACTTAATCATTAAGCAATTTTTTTTTCCACCGAAACGTAATTTGGCTTCTTATAATTTTGAAGTACCTTTTAACTTAGCATCAAAAGAAGCTTTGTGTTTACTTAATCATTAAGTAACTTTTTTTTTCCACCGAAACGTAATTTGCTTCTTATAATTTTGAAGTACCTTTTAACTTAGCATCAAAAGAAGCTTTGTGTTTACTTAATCATTAAGTAACTTTTTTTTTCCACCGAAACGTAATTTGGCTTCTTATAATTTTGAATTACCTTTTAACTTATTATCAAAAGAAGCTTTATGTTTACTTAATCATTAAGTAACTTTTCTTTTTCCACCGAAATGTAATTTGCCTTCTTCTAATCTTGGACCATCTTTTAACTTGTTATCGAAATAAACTTTGTGTTTACTTAGTCCTTAAGTAACTTTTTTTTTGGGCCGAAAGTTACTTTACTTTTTGTAATGATGAAACATATTTGTAAGGCCTAGTGTTTTCCACTTTGAATAGTTTCCGTTTGAGCAATGAGTATGATCCAAATAATTAGAAATTAAAAGGATCATCACCAGTAAATAGGTCAAACTCAGCGTGCAAGTCTATGGATGATTCTGCATCGTCATCTTCCATCTTCTTCACAAGTTCTTCAAATATTTTTTCATAATTTTTTTCTCTTACGAAACCTAAACCCCAAAAATCCTAAACCTTATACCCTAAACCCTAAAAACCCTAAAGCCCTAAACCCTAAACCCTAAAAACCCTAAACTTTAAACCTTAAACACCCTAAACCCCAACCCTAAACTCTAAACGTTAAACCCTAAATCCTAAAAAACCCTAAACTCTAAACAAAAAATTATCACGTATGATGTAAGTGCTTTGAAGGTCACAAGGATGGATTAATGATAAATACGTTTCATCATGATGCAAGAGTTACATGATTAAGTGAATGAGATTATCACATCTCACATTGAATAGTGATCATTTATAAGAACAAGTGCCACCTGGTAAACTACTTTTTAAAGTTGGTAGTAAGCGCTTGATGGGTAACAATAAGCATTAATTGTAATATTAAAATTGAAAAAATGTTGAAAAGGTCATAAATGAAAATAAAATTTTAATGTTCATAAAAAATATTGAAACGAAAGTAAATATATTAAATCATAAAAAATATTATATATAAAAAATTAAAATAAATATAATTTTAAATTGTAATGAGATTGTGCCAAATAGATATCAACGCAAACCTAATATGTTTAATAGTCTTGCCAATAATTGAAAACCGTCGATCTCACTATTCAAATAATTAAATAAATTGTAATTGTGTTACCTGTTTAACATATTTTTTTACGTATTATAATATATTTTTCCAATATTTATGATCTTATATACACAAATACTAATTAATTTTATTTTGAATATCGTTAAATATTTTTAAAAATGTTATAAATATAGCTAAATTATTTTAATAATATAAAATAAATTTATTAAGTTATAAATAAATTAATATATTTTAATTATTTCAATAACTAATTGTATTATAATTGAATTTATATGTTAAAAACTCTAAATTTAACCCAACTCGATTATTAATTATGTCATATTTATTTATTTAATAATTATATTATTTTATATGAACTTAAATTTATAAATATTTATGTAGATAAAATTATTTAAAATAATTATTTTAATAAAATTAAATTAAAAGTGACTGCTAAATTATGTCCAAAATAATGTCATTTCGAGATTTTTTTTTCCCTGTATTATGACATGGGGGTATAACAACTTGACAGGCGAGTGCGTGGATTTAAAAGCTAAAGGTTCATGTGAGCGAAACGAACGACTAGGGTTTATGAAGGGAAGAAGATGGGTAGTAAATGGAGGTTAGCGGGGGTGGAAGTCCCAATCATCAGCAACGATTCTGTCAAATGGATCTCAGTTTCCTGTTCTTCTAACAATAGTGATAGTAATAATGTTGCTGCTCCCCTCACTGAGGATTGCGGCTCTTGCTCTGTCCTTGAAGATCCTTCTCTCTATGTAATTTGGAGAATCCATAAGAATCTTCCAAATTCGCTAGAGTTATTACAGATATCTTCTTCTGATCAATTCACCATTCTCGGTTTGCGTATCAATTTCCCTTTTCCTCTCTCTCCTTTTGCTTTCATCTGCAATAATAACAACAACAATCATCTGGTTTATGTGTTGAGTGTCTCCGGAATTGTTTTCCTACTCAAAATTTCATCTAATTTCTTTTCTTATGAGACTTCTCCTCTTTTTCCAAATGAAGACACTGTGGAGTTAAACTTGTTCAATTATGGAACCATTCCTATAACAAGTGTAGCAGCCACCGCTGGATGCCTTGTTGTCGGTCGAAATGACGGTTCTGTTGCTTCCTTTCAGCTCGGCATTCTTCACCCCTCTGCTCCTGGTATTACTGTTTCTTCTCTTTTATTATTATTATTATTATTTTTAAAATATATTTTTATTTTCCTTTTTTTTTCATGTCTCTTTTCGGGCTCTTAGGTTTTGAGCATGTGCTTAGAGATGACACAGGAATTGGTGGTTTGTGGGGTCTAGTGTCAAGGTACTTAATTCTTTTTTCGATGAATAGAATTGGATGCTTACATTTGTGTTTTACAAAATGCTCTTTATTTGTTCTGCTAATTCAGCTTATCAAGTTTAATGTTTTGTATTGTAAGTCATTTCATGCTGATGCAGGGGTAGATTGGTAGCGCCTGTGCAGGATTTGGTGATAACAGAGGTTCAAAGGAAAAAGCTTTTGTTTGTACTTCATTCTGGTGGCATGTTTCGAGTATGGGATCTTTCTTCTCATAGCAGGATTCTTAGTCATACAATGACCAATCCAGTATCTGAAGGCAATTTCTATTACTTCTCTCCGGTAGAATATGCAAAATCATTTGTTGTTTTATATTTGTTTCCATCATATTCATCCCTGACTAGTCTTCTTTATAGCTTTCTAATTTAAGGGTTCTTTTTCCAGATGCTTTGATTACACGGTTTTGGATTTTTTTTAAAATTTTTCCAGTGAAAGTACCAATCCACTGTGGAAGAGAATGTACTTCATTTATTTATGACATTAGGAGTTTCTCTTTATGATTTCCAAATTATTATTCTTGAAACTAATATCTACATTGTATTTTCTTCACCGTCTACTTTCAGGAGCTCAGACACTAAGGTTATGGGTGGGTGAAATAAATGGCAGCTCAGGCATTATTCCTTTGGCAATCTTATACAAACATAGTCTAGTATGCATCCAAAGCTTGAAATTTGTTGTGGCAGTTTCTTTAGTCTCTGTTTTCTTGCTGATTGTTTACTAGCTGAAATTCATAATTGCTTATGTAGACTTATTAGCATGTACTATATCTGTGATTCACTGTGACATGAACACAAGTTACTAATACAATTTGTTCCTTTTAATACAAGTGGAGTTTCAGACCTTTTCTCACATAGGTGAAGAGCATGATGGTTTACATATAAGATTGGTGTCATTATTTATCTTGGGTTAAGCTATGAATCATGTAAAATTTTAATTTGGTTCTCAAGTTAGGCCATGTCTCAGGTTGAAATTGGATTGGTGATATTAATTAACACGATGATTTATTATTTAATCAAAGACATGATCCTAATCCAAGCATGGGAACAAAAAGAAGAAGTTTTTGTGGACTGAAAGCTGTTTCACCCTTAGGTTGAGATGTGTTTTGAGTTCATTAGTGATGGCTGGCTACATGAATAGAAATTGGCCCATCAAATGCTTAAAAGTGTTGTAGAGAAGCTAGCTCTGGGCATGGGTAGATTCATATAAGGAGGTCAATAAGATCATACTAGATGCTCAAATTTTATGTTTTAACCAAAGATCCATAATTTATTTCGTTATTTAGGCTTTTCTTCTAGCAATTTACCATGCTTTTTCCTCTTTTTCATTTTGGTTTTATTTTTTTTAATGTATCATACTTTTTTGGTGTGGTGTATGTAGCTGAGAGTTGGAAGTCAGTGCCTATTATACATATTGTGCATTGTACAATTCATCTGATTAATAATTAGCTTCTCTCAGTGCCATTAATATTAAACAATATCATTGGTTATTTTTTAACTATCTTATTGTGTTCACGCTGTTTGCTGTAATTCCGAATGATTTTTCAATGAAGGAATTTAGCACGGAGATTATTTACGTAAAAAGTCTTCAATGTAGTTTTGGGGACAAGATGATACTATCCTTGGAGTCCTCAGTTCAAGATATTCCTTTGGAGGAGGTAATCAACTGTATTTTTTCCTGTTTAAATGAATCATGTTAAATACATTTTAAAAACAAAATGTCATACATGACATGAGGGATACAGACCTTACCATATTTTATCCTGTCTTTGCTAATTTTTTTATTGATAGCGTAAATGTGCTCTTGTTTTGTCAGGGTGGATGCATTGATGTCAAACTTACTTCAGACAAGATATGGATATTAAAAGATAGTGGATTAATATTTCACAATTTGATTCGTACAGATGTTACTGAGTGAGTTTGATGATGGGCCATTTTTTGATGTACTGTGTAAATTTTTCTATGTATCATGCATACATGATATGAACACATCCTGTTAACTTTGGCATACTCATGTTAATTTTGAATTCTGGCACGTTCATTTCGGATTTTCACTTTTTGATTCCATAGATGTCTTTGGTTTAGCTCCCCATTTGTTGTTGCAATCTTTATATCTTGTAAAGATCTGTGCAAATAAAAACTTTCAGAACTTATGCTCCTTCTACATTAATCCCTATGCCTGATTTTTAGTCTCAATATATATACGTGTGAAACATTTTATTTTCTATTTTTTAATACTGTACTTGCTTTTCTTTTAACCATTGAATAATAACTTCTAATATATCATTATTCTGGCTAATTTTTTTTTCTCCAACCTTTATTTGTAGGGAAGAAGCACAATGCTATGCTTTGCAAGAAGAATTTGTTGCCAACCAGCTGTTTCAAAGCTCTGAACAGTTGTCTGATGATCTTCTGTTAATTACCCATTCAATAGTTACATCAGCCAAGGTGCAGTAAAGATTTTTCCTTTACATAAAAATTGGTGAGGGTGGATTTTAGAGCTGTAGTTTATTTCCACTAAAATAGGTATTGGATTTTCTTTTTCAACTGTTGTACTACTTTGTTGTACTTACTGATAGATGACCCACTTCTCATGTGATGGAATAAACTTTAACTGAAAATAAACAAATATAATCTAGTTACAACTTTATTCTTTTGAAATGCATACCTCCCTGCCTGGACAGAACGAATTGAAATTTCTATCACCATTTACATTGGGCAGTTTTAGATCATTGCCTTTAGTTTTGACAGCTTTTCAAAATATGATTACACTGTTAAGATGCATTTTACCCTGCAATCAAGGATCAATTGGGGGTTATTGAAACAAACTTTTTAAATATGTGTTTGTGTGTGTGTGTGTGTGAGTAGATTATATTCTTATCTTGAATTACCATGTAAACAATAGTTTCTTTCATCCCCCCTCCTTGGGTTATTCCTTGTGGGACTAGTGCTCGTTATAAGTTTATTTACGATTTATTGTGCCTGCAAATCCTACTGACTGTTGTCATTTGGGATTTTCTTATTTGAAAAATCATGTTGCTTACAATATCTGCTTGTTTTTAAATTTGCAGGATCACATTGTGTCATTTGTATCTTCTATTTTCTTACGCAGGCTGCTTCATCCCGGTGTTCATCTTAATACTGTTCTGCGTGCAACTTTGCTGGACTATAACAGGCACTGGACTGATTCTGAGTTTCAGAACTTAAATGTGGATGGAATTAAAAGGGAGATCATTTCACTGATTGAACATGAGGTTTTTTATTGACTTTACTACTGAAGTTTTATTGTTTTTCTACTCCCCACCCCCGCCCCCTCCTTTCTTTCTCTTATAGTATTTAAAAGTTTTCTTTATATTCCTTTTGAGTGGTCCTGGATAGGGCGTGGGGTTGCTAGCAGGCTGATATGTGGTATGTTTTGTGCTAGGGTGTAGCTGAAAGTCCTCTGTCCATATTTTATGGTTGGAAGAATTTCTGTACACATTTTTTTCACCACTGGTGCAAGAACAACGAGCCATATGGTTTATTTGTTCAGTCCTCAACGGGTGCTGTTGGTTTACTCAGAAAGAATTCGGTATCTGTGTTTCGTAGTCTGGAAAACATTGAGCTGCTGATTGATGGTAGGTTACAGCCCCTGCCACAACCCAATCTCTCTACGAGTAATGTTTGTTTTCTCTAATTTTTAATTCACTTTTATGTTATCATACTCTCCTAGGTTCTTCTGATGAACATGGTGATCTTGTGAGCTTCGGATTGGACTTTTCAGATGATCGATTTGAACGCGAGATTCTTGTCGGTGTGCTCAGATGTAGTATTAGTATCAGCCAACAATTGGGAAAAACCACTTCTGCTATATTTTATGAATCACTTGTGGGCACATCAATTATCTCAGCCGAAGAAATTGTTCCTTGCTTACTGAAGATTCTAGAAACAGGATATAGTTCATCAGTAGTGACACTCAACATGTTAGATCTTGGAGCTGATGTTGCCAGGGAGAAGGAACTTACAGACCACAAAATTCTTAGAAAATTCTCCATTGACATGCTATTATCTCTTCACGCACTGGGAAAGAAGGCTGGATCATGGGACAAAATCCTGAATGTTATTGAAAGCTATCTACAGTTTCTTGTACCTCACAAAATCATACAAAATTTGAAGGCTGGAACATTTTTTAATGTTAGTGCTACCATCGTGGTCCAGGCTACTTCTCAAATTGCGAAGGTGATGTTTGAGTCTGCATTGGATGTTCTTCTATTCTTAAGCTATCTGATGAACATCAGTGGCCAGGTTAGACTTTATCCCTTTTCCGTAAACTTTTAATTTCAATTTATTTGTAACAAAATGAAAATGTGATCTGTTACATCTTGACATTTGCTTGTTATCTGTTTGTATGTGTACTAAGTTTATGCTGGGCTATATTTACTTTTCCTTATGCTGGCCATTGTGCTTGGAAGCTATATGATGGTTTTGTATGATATTGTCAAAAATCAAATTATCTGCAAGGAATTGATTCAAATCAAATTTGGCATTCACTGTTGGTTTTTTGCTAAATATTGGCTCATGAGAATGTTATGTTTGATGTTTCAAGTTGTCAGAAATAATCAATATTCTGTTGTCTGTCTTATTCGCTCATATCTTATCTCATACAACTATCATTATGTTTGATCTGTAACCTCTTTCTCTACTAAAGAAATCCAACCAACTTGGGGAAAATATGTCCTGGTTATGGTCTTCAAACATGTTCTGTACCCCATTCTCGTTCAGTGCCTCTTTCATAATGTCCTTAAGAATTTGTATTAAAATACCCATTGCAAACTTCTGTTTTTCTGGCAACAGTTATGAAAGAAAATATTTTATTTGTTTTTGGAAGCATAAAAAAATCAACTCCTGTTCCCTAATTACTGCTGTTTTGTTTTATCAAATACTCAAATTTACATTTTTTTACTTTTCATAGTGTTTGGGAACTTGATGCGAATTGAAAAGTTAATGGTTGAAAAATCAAGATATATTATTCTTTAACATCATCATGCGTACGTTTATGATTGACTTTTTGTTTTTGTAATTAAATGCATTTATTAGGTTTGTAAATCTTCTCTTTTCTGCAGATTGGTATATTGCATGATGACCTATCAAGAATACAGCTTGACTTGATTCCAATGATTCAAGAAATTGTTTTTGAGTGGCTTATCATTATATTCTTTTGCATCACTCCATCTGAGTCACCTACTTTAGAAGATTTCAGCGCTCAACTTTCATCATTACAAATTGGTAAGTTTTCTTGTGGTCTGAAATCAAGTCACTGTTTGCAGGGAAGGAGATATGAAGGGATGAATGGAGGCATATGTCACTGCACTAACCCTTCAAACTCAATTCATACTATATTACTTTTAATTACTTTGGCATTGACCTTATATAAAATGAATTAGTGAAAAAAAGGTAAGTGGAAAATGTCCATAAGAAAGTGAATGGACATCTTATCTTCATTTTAAATTAATTTCCAAAATGATTACACATTTTCTTTTTTTCTTTTTATTTGTATTTTAGTTTCTTCATCACATTTTTTAGTTGAGTTCTTGCCACTAATCTTGCTAAATAATTTCACTTAAACTATATTGTTTAACTAACATTTATTTGATATTTAGGGTTTAAACATGAAATTTATCGAGATAATATAGATGTTCTAGTTATAGTAATGCATAAGACTATGCGCTTAGAAACTTTTATAGCAAAGCTTGGAACAGTAAAACCAAAATTCTGACAACATTGATCCATTGAAAAGCATGATTTTGTTCTTTTCTGGAATTTCAGCACTAAAAGTATTCTCTAGCATCTCTGTCTGTTATTATGTACTGTAAATCACATGTTTAGGCACTATCCCTATAAATTTTTTTGAACTTTCTCATGATTTGAAGTTGCTCCCTTTAAATGAAAGTTTTTGCTCAACCCTTGGCTATTTGTAAATCGAATCAGCTTTTTTTTTATGGTCATTGGTTGAATTCCCTTTTTTCCCCCTCACCTTCATAAGAAATAGAGAACAAATTGTGTTGATTGTGAAGATCTACAATGGAATTATTCAAAGGAAAAACAATGGAGTCATTCTAAACTCAGATGAAGTGGAGACCAAAGAGAGGCATAATATTTTATTGCCCCCGAGGTTGCAAATATTCTCCCCCTTACAGTCTTCAAAAATTCTTCTGGTCACACTGTATATACTAGACTCTTTTAAAGAGGTTCATCTGCTGGCATGTTATAATTGACTTGTAATAACTATTTTGACAATTATGCCCAACCAATAAAGGTAACCTCTGTCTTAGTAAACTATAAACCCCTACAACTGATCCTGTTGTAAGACAAGGAAAAATTGTGAGTTACCACCTAGACAAGTGCTGAAACTCTGATTTTATCATTGACATCTGGTGGTAGTCTTTCTTCTTTAGGCTTTATCATTCATTGAGGATTCCTGTGTAGATCTTGACTGCATTATATTACTGGCTAGGTTTTGACATCGCTGAAAGATGTGTGGATAGCACTATAACATAAGGAGCTCGTCCTTGTTATATTTTGTCAAGATGTCTGTTCATAACCTCAATTCAACTCAACTTTCCAAACTCTCAATCTTGACCTATGGGGTTCCAGCTTTCTCTTTGTTATATTTAGTCCATTCTGCCTGACCGAAGGTCACAGCCTCTATTAGTCTAATTCTCAACAACAAAATTGCTGGTCTTGTCTTCTTTCCAAAATGCGCTGTGATCACTCTTTAGTACTGCTGCATTTACATTGTGTATGTAAAAGTGGTAACGTGCATATATTTTGTCAAGGTTTGGGTCTCAATAACAAAAATACACATCTGAAGAAGCATTTCAATTTAATATTTACTTGCAAAGTTCATTTTATTGTGTGATTTAAGTAATGGTTTACTTTTTTAGCTTCTTCCATTGTCAACATTTGTGACATCTTGGGATTCAATTAAGTACTGTGTCATTGTTGCATGGTGCTTATATTTTTGTGATTGCACCGGGCACCGGGTACCATGTGAATTATTTGTTGATCTGATGATGATAGATAATTATACTAACATGTATCAACGATCCAGATAGTAACAGCGGCAAAAGATCATGGAATGAGAAGCTAGGCAAATGTGGCTTCACCTTAGCTTACCTACTTTTACTAAATATTCAAAGTTCCTCTCAAGTTCCTAGCCACATATCTTTAAGATGTCTCCCTAATCCACACGAAGTTACTAGTTCAGTGCGGGGCTTTAGCAGCTGGATCATTTGGGGCAAAGCTGGTGAAGAATCTTCTTCTTTCTTGAGGCATTCAACTCAGCTTGCACTGATCCTACTTAAGCATGGTCAATATGACGCTGTTGAGGTTAATTCTCTGCCTAACTTTCCTTCAATAATAACTTTTTTGGGCACACACTCATGCTCTTACTCGTACTTATATGCATGAAAAACATATGAGTGAGTTTTGCTGCCTTATTAATATGTCTTTGTGCTCTCTTTAAGTACATACTTACTGTTGTGGAGACAAATTCACAAAGGGAGAAAACATTTAGAAGTATCCAAGATAGTGATGGTGAGTGGTGTATACTCCAACATCTCCTCGGATGCTGCTTTCTAGCTCAAGCACAATGTGGATTACATGGACTTCTGAGAGAAAAGAAAGTCTGTGAAGCTATTCGCTGTTTCTTCAGGTAATAATGTATATGTATTTATTTTCCAGTTAATTATTGTAATTATCACGTCTTTACACCATTTATCCAATAAATGCAACTCCATAGGGGGTACTGAATTCTGACTTGTCTTGCAACTTGAACCCAATCTAAAATTCTCACTTTATTTTACCCTATAATTTTGGACTTTTTTGGTGGCTCAAAAATTTATAGCAGTAGTGATGTTCTGTCCTATTGAAAAGAAACAGAAGCAGAGCATTTGGTAAAACATATTCCTTTTAGGTGGAATATATGAAATACATTTTATTAATGAGAAAAGAAATTACAAAACTTGTGGAAAGTGTTTATCATTTGAAAATTCTAAGAAAATTCATTAGAAAACTTCATTGATGTAAGAATTCAACTCAATGGTGATGGATTGAGAGCATTGCTCTTGTAAACCTTCCCAGGATGACATATTAATTGCGGCAAACTTGTTCTGGTTAATAGAAAATGTGATACGATCACATAGATGCAAACTTAACCTTCAATATTTTACATTGTATCTTGTTGATATTTATCAAAAATTGATACTTTCTAAACTTGATGCATTTTACTTTTTCTTTGATAGTACACTAAGTTTTGGAACATGCCTGAACTTATCGGCTCCTGATGTGTTTCAGAATCTAATAATTAGATTGATTTAGCTTGATTATGCTTCTGACTTTTAAATAACTAACATTTTCTTTCAGTTACTGAATTCTTTTCACTGTGTACATGGTGATTTGCCTCAAAATTAGCTGGCAGATTTCCCATTTTTTACCTCATAGAGTAAATATCTTAAATAGCATTGTTTTGATATTCACTGTTATTTTTAAGGTTTTTTTTTCAAAAAAGCTTCAAATCTACAACATTTTGTATATGTTAATTTGCTTATATGCCTGCAATGAGAATTAATGATTGTTGTTTAAACTGCTTACTTCAGAGCTTCATCTGGGCAAGGAGCTTTCCTGGCTTTGCAAAGTTTTTCTCATGGAGCAGGATTGCCACATCTTGGATTTAGTAAGTTTTTTCAGAGAAAATTCCAAATATTGTTGAATAAATTCTTTTATTTTGCACTCTCTTGAACATATTTCTAATTCCTCTTTTGCTTCATTTATATATACCAGACAGTTCTTTGTCTGCTGCTGCATGGAAGCTTCATTTCTATCAGTGGGTAATGCAGATATTTGAGCAATATAATATTAATGAAGGTGCTTGTCAATTTGCACTTGCTGCACTTGAGCAAGTTGATGAAGCTCTTACTCCTAAAGATGATCACTATGATGGAAATCCACTCAATGAATCAGCCTCTGCAATCAAAGGACGACTTTGGGCTAATGTCTTTAAGTTTACATTAGATCTTAATCTTTTTCAGGATGCATACTGTGCAATAATTTCAAATCCAGATGAGGAGAGCAAATATATCTGCCTCAGGCGTTTCATAATAGTTCTGTACGAGCGCAAAGCAGCAAAGGTTCTCTATCTAACTAATAAATATTCCCCTCTTCTTCACTGTTTGTAATTGCTATCAGATATTACTTTTCTGCTTTAGAAATGTTAATGAAACATTTGAGCCAAAAGTGTAGGCTCTTAGATAAGGACCCAAATGTAATAGGCCCACTTACATGCAAGACCAACTCTAAATGGGTTTGTCATGTGGACCAAGTAACAAATTGTTCATGTGCCCACTTACAAGCCCAAACGAAGGTAGTTTACAAAGAGAGAGACAGATGCAAGTAACAAATATGTGGAATTTGAACATGTAACCTCTTGGTCAAAACTCGCACTAATACCATGTTAAGTTACTACTTGATCTAAATGCTTAAGTTTGCATGTAAAGGCCAAACAATTTTAAGCCCTTTTGTTATAGAAACAAATCATGTTCCTCAATTGTAATTTTAGGGCAAAGCATCTAGGAATGATCATCTTTTGTAGCTTCACTGCCTGTTTGGGCCTGAGTGGTGCTAGACAGATTATGTCAAACCACACTTATCTTTTAGATTGGAGTAAAGGTGTATATCAAGGGCTGCTGGGGTTAGCAGGGCCTGACATACTGTTAATTTTGGTACAAGATCATTGATTTCTGTTTATTACATCATTGAAACTTTGCTAGTTTTTTGGTTCTTATCTTTTTATGACTTTGTGATATTTCCTAATAATCTGGAAAGAACCAGTTTAGTAGTTCGTGGCAAGTGTTTATAGATCGTTTATTTCATTTGATTAATAGGAACACAGCCAATCAACATTTTACTTATAGTGGGATTTTCATTTTTGTTTACTGCAGCTTCTTAGTGATGGTCAACTACCCTTCATTGGTATAGGTGAGAAGATTGAGCGAGAACTTGCCTGGAAGGTATTTTCTTGCTGCTTAGAGAAATTCAAATTTCATGGCTGCTGTATTTTTTTATATTTTATCTGGCATATTAATTCTCTTGGACATTTTTGCATTAAATAGGCACTGCGTTCAGATGTCCTAGCCAAACCAAACCCGTATAAGTTACTTTATGCATTTGAAATGCAACGACATAACTGGCGAAAGGCAGCAAGTTACATATATTTCTTTTCAGCTCGCTTAAGAACTGAACCAGTTCCAAAAGATCAGCAGCAAATTTCATCAGTGCTTCAAGAGAGGATGAATGGGCTTTCTGCAGCTGTCAATGCACTGCATCTTGTTCCTCCTGCATACGCTTGGATCAATCCTTTGCTTGGGCAAAATTGTTTTCAAAATGAGCATTGTCCAAGTAAAAAGGCTAAAACAATGGTGAAAGAACAATGTATATAGTGCAAAATGGAAATGCAACTTATATCTGTAGTTATTCTGCTAGATTCCAACTTTGGTTTTTCTGATTACTACCAAATGTTTATCCTGCATTCTGCAGTTGACTAATGAGTTGGATATATAATTTATCTTTCTTCATAGTCTTGAAAATGGATTTTACTATTTCATCCAATGCAATAATATGTTTCTTTGCTTGCAGTGGTTGGCAATTATGTTCACCCTCAAAATCTGCTATCATACATTGATATTGAGAAACTTGAGAAAGAATTTGTGCTAACATCGGCCGAATACTTACTATCAACAACAAATGTCAAGTGGACATTCAAAGGTAATGTTTTGCAAAGTTCTAAATTATAATTTGCTTAAATTGGTGTAGCATTTGATTTTTTGTCTAAACCCCGATTAGTTCTCAATTTTATTGTATCAATAGGTCTATATGCATCTGTTTGCATGTTTGTTTTTCAATCTACACACATCTAAAAGTTAGCATTTTTAAAATCTATTTTATTTTATTTTTTTTGGGAGCAGCATACGTTCATTTTTAACTTAGACATATTAACAAGGTATATAGCTTGAGAAAATCTAAACAAAATTCTTTGAACATCAAAAAATGCATAATGTTAATTAATGAGCATGCGAAATATCCAATCCACTATCTATAATAAGGAGGGGTTATTGCACAAAACAATTAAATTTACAGTGATCGTAGAATTTTTTTTATCAGTTAGCATTTTCTTTTAGGAGCAGTGGTGGGAATGTTTTTTATCACAAGAAAATAAAAGATTAAATTTTAGGGATTTTATATGGATAGAAAAATATGAATTGTATATGGGAATTTTCAAGCAATAAATTAAATCAACCTATTCAACCATTAAAAAATTTTCAATTTTACCATTCAGATGAAAAATCCTGCAATCAATGTTAAATTTGAAAAGCAATCAAGCCTAAAGTAAATAAATGAGCGATAATAAGTCATATTTAGAATTTAGACCAAGAAAAAAATTGGCTCCTAGTGTAACTTTGCACTAGACTTGGGGTAATGCAGGAAAGTAACTTGAATGTCCAGAAAAAGTGTATCAGACCCCATGTCTATTGTTTTTTTATCTTCAATTAGTATGTTTAGTTTCATATATCGAAAAACAATGCCCATGTCTTGATATCAGACAGAGTTACCCCTATGCAAAGTGAGGAGTATGTGTAAAAATGCAAGGAATTGAATTCTCCCGTAATTTTACACAGCATGGGAAAATATCAGATTAATTTATGATGAAAGAAATGTGAAACCATCTTTCTCAAGCACTGCATAATTTTCATCTCAAGATTATGTTCAAAAAATCTTTTAAATGTTAACTTTACCTTCTCTCTTCGGTTTTCTTGTTAAATAATTTACATTTTATATTGATGTTCTTTCTAGAAATTGATGAAGCTCCGTCAGATTTGGTTGATCTCTTGGTCCAGACAAATTTTTATGATATGGCATTCACAGTTCTGTTAAAATATTGGAAGGGCTCAAGATTAAGGAGGTATTATCTCCATAATTGGGTTGCACGGTATACATTAATTGGCAGCATGAATATTTCATCTGAAATTTCAGTTTATATAACTTTGGACCTTCTTGCTCAGGGAGCTGGAGAAAGTTTTCTCAGCTATTTCATTAAAATGCTGTCCAAATAGAGTGGACTCAGCATGGGTTGGGTAAGATGAGTCTAATTATAAGTCAATTTTCATCTCTTTCTTTTTTAACTATTGAAACAAGTACATCTCATACAGCAATATGATTTACATCTTTGTGGAATGATTTCAGGACACATGGTCTCTTGTTGACATCTTCAAAAGATGAAGTGGTTGTTCATGGTTCTCCAGATAACTTGCCTGCAGGTCACCAATATAGGGGGAATGGTCAATGGGAAACTCTCGAGCTTTATCTTGTCAGTACATTTTACTTGCTTCAAATTTATGCTTGATAGTTTCAATTTTTTTTTCTTGCTTGTTTAATGGTAAAGAAATGCATTGAAAATTTTAATGCATGTATGTCATGCTACAATAAAATGAGTTGTTATATGTATTTGCTGGGAGTATTAGTGATATCAAATTGAGGAACTGACACTATTAACCCATGTGAGTGCTTGTTGGTTTAACTGCAAAAACCTCTTGAGGTGGTATGAGGGGTTTGATGTTCAATCCTTGCTCAAACTGGGTTGGGGGTGGGTTTGGTTTATTTCTTGTAATATTTAAAACATAGAGAAGAAAAAAGAAATTTTAAAAAGATGTATCTTGATAAAAATAACAACCTAAAAACTAGATACTTGAAGTATCACAGTAAGATAATGTTCAATTAAAGATATCCAGTTAATTTTATTTTTCAGAGTGGACATGCTGCATTGGGAAATTATTGGCTCCGGTTAAATGGGACATCTTTTTCCATTTTCACTGATGACTAAGTTGGAATCTAGGGTCTTTTGGTTCTTGAGTTCCTGGAGTAATAACGTAGATAAAGAGTATCATTAGTCATATATTTGATTTTGCGAATTCATATCTTACAGTAGCTATTTGCAAAACTTTTGATTTGAAGTGTATTTGGCCACTTGAAGCATGCAGTTCTCTAAATCTCCTGGAGCATCATTGGTGCATCTACCTTAATGCTTAGTTCTATGATATATTCTTTCTCTACTTTTACTTCTGCATTACATCTTTTGTGGTTGAATTTTGAGTTAATGATACTAATAGGATAATATTACAAGTTCGCTAATGCAACAAATCATCTCCCCTCTAAATTTTTCTTTTGCTTATGTTTTCTGACCTATTGGATTGTTCCTCTTGGAATATTTATAAATTGCAGGAAAAGTATAAAGATTTGCATTCTGCATTACCTATAGTTGTTGCTGAGACCCTTCTTCGTACAGATTCGCAAATTGAATTGCCTTTATGGTTAATTCATAAGTTCAAGGTAATTTTTCAAGCCGAACACTGGACATTTTGGGTGCTTATTTGGTTTTCAATTGTAAGATGAAACGAAGTTGTAGTTTTGCGCTTTCATTTACAGCACCATCATTGAATATGTATGAGCATATTCAACATGATTTGCCATTTTTCATTGATATTGAAAGAAGATATTCAAACATGTTGGAAGATATCCCAAGGGACTAAAATGTTTGGAACATGTTTCAGTTTTATTAGCTAGTTTCTCTATTGATGAAATTATTAAAGTTGGTGTCTGTTCTTAGGAACAGCAACATGTGCCCCTTACAAGGAGGCCAAATTAAGGCAGATTGTCAATGGTGTCACCATTACCTGCTGCACTGGTGGGATTAATTACGTGACTCCTTTTCTTTAATTCTTTCATTGGTTGAATTAGTCAAGCTCACCATGTCCATTCACTTCCTTTTTAGTTCATTATCTTTCATTGGAGCTATATTCTTAATGTTGTTCAATTAAGAACATTAATGAAATCCAATATTTTTTTATTGAAGTTGTTTTAATAGCCTATTTCCTTCTTGTATCATGTTAGGACGTCATTCTTTGATCCTAATTATATTCTCAATGATTTGACAGGGTGGTCAAAGAGAAAGGACCTGGGGTATGACCAGCCAAGAATCAAGTCCTGCATCCTTGTTTCGTTTATATGTTGATTATGGTCGATATACAGAGGCTACAAATTTGCTTCTTGAGTACACAGAATCTTTTGCATCAATGGTAAGTTGCAATCTTTCCTGGATGTCTTATCTTTCTCATTTGTTTTGTTTAGGATTATTATGCGCTAGGAATTACAAAAAAAAATTCTCATTGTCCTGAAACTTCTTGATGTGCTTTGGATGCAACAATATCTTCTTTTGCTGTACAGGAGAGTTTTTTAAAGTCCTATGCAGAAGGACCTTTTGAGAAATTGTACTTTTAGTAACACTATATTTGTGGTCTTTTGGAAGGCCATAACTTAGGCCTGAATTCTGCAAAGTTCTGCTCTTTGGATTAAATTCTCAGGAACTTGTATAGTATCCATGTAAATTGTCAGCTTTCTTTCCCATTCCTGCATCCTTTTTGAAAAGTCATTCCTTGTCCTATCTTCAGTTATACGATGATGGTGGATTTTGGATAGCTCTCGTCAATCTATTAGTTACAATGTTGTAGGAGAAGATAGAAGGAAAATGAGGGAAGGAAACTTTTTTTCTATTTCAATGGAAGGACAGTGATGGTCAATGAACTTTTTATCTATGGAACAGGGAGGAAATTTGAATCGGCAATCTTCCCTGTGATTTTTGTGTTATTTTTGTCCTTATCAGCCCTCCTCTCTTTTTGTTTCTCTTTGCTTTCCTTCCTCTCAATCAACTCAAGGGAAAGAGAGTTTACTTCTGCATCCTTGCATTCTTCTCTTATGTCTAATAGTTTACTCATCTTTATTGATGAAAATTTACCTGAGCAAAAGTAAATATTTAGTGTTGCTCAAAACTGGACTTGGAAGTCTGAAAGTAACAAGTAAAAAGCATAAGGATTTGAAACAAAATTCTGATATGATAAAGGCTGAAATAATGCTTTTCCTAATTCTTCTCATTTAACTTGTAAATTGTTGTACATACACGTCTCCAATGGTTATTTCAAAAACCTAATATGATAGTTGTAATACATCTAGAGGAAAACAATAAATCAAACTTATCAGCGAGGCATCATTTAAATACAATTCAGGAAAATGAAAAAATTCCATTCATTAATGGTGAGTATGAAGATGGTATATCTAACTACTTACAAAGCCAAGAAGCTCTGCCTGCACTGGTTCCAGTATAATGAAAAGGAGTGCACTTATATAGGGTTTGGCACCATCAGTTCAGATCTAGCATTTGGGTACTTCATCATTGTGTAGTTGGATTGTCCATCTCATGGTTTATGTCTTTAGTTATGATGCAGACAAGATAATTTGTATTTGTAATTCAAGTTTTCATAGGCATATTTTATGCCTTTTTATATGGATAAGTTAACAGTATATTGATGGACTTTGAATCTTTCAAACAGTAACTAAATACCTGCAGATCCTATCTGAGTTTCAACAAGATCATGAAAGAAATGCTAGCAAAGATCAACTGCACACCCCTGTGGCATGTTTGTAAATGCAATGGAATTTACACATTATCAATCTGTTACATTATTGTATATACGGTTGCTTCATTATTGCTAGAGAGGTCTTGATAACTGATAGATCATCTATTAATATTTGTTTTCATATATTTAGTTTCTATGTTCTACTGTTATTTTTTTTCTCTTTCTCAATTAAAACATACTTTTAAATGCCATGTAAGAGATGACAGGACTGTTTAATTTTCATGGATTATTAGAAATGCTGCAACAGTTCAACTGCTTTTTGCCCTAACCATATTTGTGCTCCTTTACACTGGATAATTTGTTCATCTACATTCATCTATTCTTGATATTCCGATTATTGTTTACTTAAAATGCTGCCACTGTCAACCATTTGCAGAGACCTAAGGACATTGTTAATAGGAAAAGACCATTTGCCGTATGGTTCCCATATACAGCAATAGAGCGGTTGTGGTGCCAACTCGAGGAATCAATGAGGTTGGGTTACATGGTTGATCAATACGAGAAGCTCAGAGCGATACTACAAGGAGCATTGCTGAACCATCTCAATCAGGTATGCTGCTGTGTTCTATATTAGCAATCCTTTTCAGCATCAATTTGAAGTCCAAAGTGGTTTTTGACATGCCACCTATCGTGTCTGTAAATTTCAGCTAAAGGTGGATTCAGATGATGCAATATCTTCTGCTGTGAGTTAAGGACCAAGAGCAGGTAGAGTTGACATGTTATGCAGACTCAAAATCAAGGGTTTAGTTGAAGGAAAGAAATAGTGGGATATAGAGGCTATGAACAAATATATACTGACGAAAGAAGCCCTTTCTCGGTGGAAATATTTGTATTCCAATTGCGGAACAATGTCTGGGCCACTCTTGATTTGGAAAAGGTTTTACGGGAGGATGGGCAACTTTCTCAAGTCTTGGGTTTACTGGAGAGTTCATGAAGCTGTACTGATGCACCTTTTATCGTTTTTTCATTTCAAATCTTTGTAACGCAGGTGGCATGAACATTACGTTCGTAAAGTGTGTTCAACTAGGAACTTCTTAGTGGATACTGGTTTGTTCTGCAACATTTTGAGTTATTTAGTGGACATTGTTATCGTGAGCATAAAGAGAGCAGCATATTCCTGTTTAGGGGGCAATGTTATCATATTCTTGCTATATACCAATTATATATATATATATATATATATGTATGTATGTATGTATGTAAATAGTCTTAGCTGAATTAAAATTGACAGTGCCTCCAGATTATTTTGACTGAGAAAACGAAATAAAATCCGTTGATTTGACTTTCTAGAAAAAATTTAAAAAGATTAAAATTGTTCTCTCTCTTTCGTGTAGGTTGACGGGAAGTTTAGCTTCCGTATAGGACACGTCTTAAACCAACCGCGTATCACATTTACCGTATGAAATTTCTTTTACGATTTTTATTGTATGTGTGTATATATATATATATATATATATATATATATATATATATATATATATATATAAAAGGAGAATTCTGTGCTGTCGTGGAGTACAATGAGATAGAGAACATTGCTTTTGCTGTAAGTTGAGGTCCGTTCGGTTAGGTGAGCATTTTAAAAGTTTGAAAGAAAAAGAAATCCCTTAATTTTTGCTTTGCACATTAATTCCATTTTTAAAAGGTCTCTCATTTTCTGGAAGAGCAGAAGCCAAAGCAAAGGTAGGGAATTCACCAACAATCAGCCACCGCCTGTTTCTTACGTCAGCTTGTCGGCGGCGTCTCTGACGTCCTTTCCCAACTGAGAGGTAAAGTTAGCAACTCTTTTGCTATCTTTTCTCGACCACTAGTATTTTTTTTTCAGAGCACTCTTGAAATTTCCAATCTTTTTTGTGCCTTTCAGTGATTATGAACTGATCTGTAGCTGCAGAGTTTGCAGAGGAAATGGAAAGAAAGAAGTTGATTTTATTTATTTAAATAAAACATATTAGCAACCCTTTTTAGCCTAGCTTATAAACCTCATAGAAGTTATCTCTTTTATCATTGATCCCGTGCTTTGATGCATATATTAATGTAGAAAGAAAATCTTCTGAGTTCTCAAAGTACATAGAAGTTTATAGGGCAACTTAAATTTTCTTTTTTTTTCTGTTGATTAAACTCACCTTTTTGGGTTCTTGCTTCTTGGTACGGTGAACTATTATCAGATTTTTTTTTCTGTGGGATTTTGGAGCCGATGGTGCTATACTTAGGGTTTTGCCTTTCTAAGATTCTCGCCGGGGTTTTCTATTTTTTTAATTACTTTTGTGATATCACACTTTTTTGTCCACAACTGTAATATATCAAGCGGACTCGGAGCTTAGGATTGAAACATATCAAATTCTTTGTATTTGATTTGACAGTATTATTGGTGTATTCTCTTTCATTATGCTTGCTTGCAGCACTTGATGCTTATATTGTAGTTTTGTTTCATACTATAGCATTCTGTTATCTTGATACATACAGATGCAAAATTCGTCTGAAGACTTGGGGCAACAGACTGAGAACTCTGTACATCATGTTAAGGAAGACAGTGAATATGTTAGGCTGGTTGTATCCAATGAACCAAGTGCAGCTGATACTGATATCTTACAACCTCAACCAGAAACAGGGAGCAAATCTTTCTTCTGCTTGATCAAAGCTATAGCATTATGCATTGTTCTAGTAATAGTGGTTCTCATTTTCATAAAATGGGGAGCCCCCTTTCTTTTTGAGAAGGTAACCTACTACAGTTGTATCTTTGCTGTTGCCTCACTTTTTTTATTTTCACCGTCATTCATGATGCAATCTTTAATCATAACTCCTTTTTTGTACATTGCTTTCTTCAATTTTTGTTGGGCTCATTTGTGCTTTCTATGAAATTTTAGCTCAAAAATTTTTTCCAGTGAGTTACATTGTTTAAACGTGTAAGTTGTTTATGTCCACCTTAAATTTATAGATCATCAGAAATGATCAGGAGTACAATAAGAAACTATACACAGAATGGAATTAACAAGGCCGGTCCTAGATAAATGGTAGTTGTGTTTTATTAATCTTCATAACTGTTTGGTCAAATTGTGACCGTTGTTAATAAAAATCTTTGCTTCCCAAAAGATAGAACATCATCCAGAAATGCTGAGAATTGATGGATTTCGGGATTGTTGGGGCCTAGGGATGTAATAGACATTGGAAATTGATATCTTTCCAGAATAGTTGCTAAAATTCTCACGTGGAAACATCTCTAAAATCACCAATGCATTTGAAACGAATTATTCTGTGAGAAGAAAAGATTTCAAATAAATTCTGTGAAATAAAATAGTGGCCTAAGTTTTTCTTTTTTGACATGTGAATTCTTCTAATTCCACTTCAACTTTCATGTGGTTTTTTACAATTGTCATAGTTTCTCAAAAATACTTATTTTGGCCTTGTATATGCTTGATATTAGCTTAATTTTGATGCTGAAACTTTCATCAATGTATTGTAGGTTCTTATCCCAATCATGCAGTGGGAAGCAACTGCCTTTGGTCGTCCTGTTCTAGCCATAGTGCTTATTGCTTCTTTGGCCTTGTTCCCTGTTTTCTTAATACCTTCTGGCCCTTCAATGTGGTTGGCTGGTATGATTTTTGGTTATGGTCTGGGGTTTGTTATAATTATGGTTGGTACAACGATTGGAATGGTCCTTCCATATTTGATTGGACTACTCTTCCGTGATCGCATCCATGTAAGATTTTAATGTCTTCAATTAGGATGAACAATAGTCCACTTCTGCAATTCATTGTCTGACGGGTCTTTGGCTGAATGTGCAGCAATGGTTAAAGAGATGGCCCCAGAAGGCTGCCATGCTTAGACTTGCAGGGCAAGGAAGCTGGTTCCATCAATTTCGAGTTGTTGCTATCTTCAGGGTTTCCCCATTTCCATACACAATTTTCAACTATGCAATTGTTGTAACAAGTATGAGATTTTGGCCCTACTTAGTTGGGTCAATTGCTGGAATGGTTCCAGAAGCTTTCATTTACATCTATAGGTATGCTATCATGGTTATTTTTTCGAAAAGGATCTTTCCCTAAAATTTTCCATTGTGTTTCATTTTAGCTAGTCTTATTATGCTGTGTTTTAACCATCCTGCTTTATTTCTGCTGCAGTGGTCGATTAATAAGGACATTAGCAGATGTGAAGTATGGGAACTATCACTTGACTACTGTAGAAATTGTGTACAACATTATTTCTTTCATCATTGCCGTTCTTACCACGATTGCTTTTACTGTTTATGCAAAAAGAGCTTTGAATGAGCTTGAAAGAGGAGATATTAATGGAGAAGAAACCTCTGCTTCGGACAATAGCAATTTTGAGATGAATAAGTTTCCCATTGAAAGCACAAGGCCTAAACACCTGAGTTCCTCATCGTTTCCATTATAGCCTTAGAACTTGACACTAGAATGATACATGTAAAAAGTTAGGTATGTTAAGAGGATTTAAAATCCCTTCTTGTTTGTTTGTAATATTTTAAAAAAAATTATTTTGGTTGTATTAGATCTGATCAATGTAACTGCAAAGTATAATACAATAAAGAAAAATAGTAGCACTGACAGTATGTTGTTGAGAGGCTTCTAATCTAATAGACTCGTGCATAATATATGTTCCCCGTATTGGTAATTACATCTAGTTGTTTATGGAAACATACAAAACTTTAAGAACTAGTGAATCTGTAAGATTGAACCACGAAATAAAATTTTGAATTTCAACACTGGTTTATACACTTCCACGCTTGTAACGGGATTGGTGAAATTTACAAACGTTTCGTTAGTATGCATGGAGTAGTTTAAAAAAACACTAAGGTTCCGAAGAAAACTCATTTATGGATATAGTTGCTTCTTGAGTGGGAAACATTTGTTGAGCAACATTTTGGTGCGGTTCTTGGGCCATATTATTCATCATCTGTATGCCTTTAATTCCCGCAGCTGAGCCCTGCCTCTTGCTTGATTCCCCTTTACTCTTATTGCCTGCAGCCCAGTCGTCTAAAGATGAATGTATAGAATCAACAAAAATCCCTCTCTTCAATTTTTCACCCAATTGAGTCACGATAGCATAAAGTGGCAATGTACTGTAACTGCAGAGAACTTGAACAATAACGCTGCATAGTAACAAGCATGTAAGCAAGAAATGTGATGAGATACCGGTAAAAAAGCTGGTGTTCTAGTAAAGTTTACCCTATAACAAGTCTTGGGATAATGTAGCCAAGTTTTTCCATGATGCAAGATTGGAATCCATATGTGCACTGCATTATGGAGTGCATTGAATCAAATGTGTACGGAAAAAAACTCATTGGTGAATAAGGTAATGCTCACATACCCAGATCCAGATGAAGAAAGCAATTTCAAATGAATTCTGAAATAAAATGAAGTGAATCAAGTTAAGAACAATTGCAGGGCTCTCAAACCAAAAGTATTCATCAGAAGGTTTCACTCGTCCTGCTTCTTGTCCCTGTGCTCTCTTTTTCTCAACGTCCTGAGCCATGCGGGTGATTATGTGTTCCAACTTAGCACCCACAAGAAGTAGAAGCTGTCGCTCCATCCAACTCAGCAATGTTAGGTAATGTCCTTACTTGACTAAATTGAAAAGACCATGATGAAATGGATTAATGGAGCAGATTCACTTACAAACAATGGTAAAAAGGCTAACCAGAAGTACGTGTGCCATCCTGCATTTGCAACACATATATCAAACTTTTTAGCAATTTTGTAACTATGAGACAAAAAGAATTAGTGCTTCATTTTAGATGAAATCTAAATTACCTTCAATATTCAGCAGCAAGAAGACCATAACAAATAACCACAGGTACAACCTATCAATTGATATTAGCTGATAAGCTGTTCATAAGAATGGCCATTTAATGTTCAAGGGTGGATCAATAATTATCATTTTTTGAAGAGTTACCTTATGCCTACAACTTTTTTGAAATCATATTCAAGCGTCCGCATCATGTACTTATGAAAATTAAAATTGTTGTTTCCAGGGCAATGGGTCTGATTGAAAAATAATGAAAATTATAACTGACATTGCAAACGATAGAAGTAACATAGGAGATCATTTAAAAACGAGAGATGATTTATGAGGGCTTAACCATGATAAATCCTTGTCGAAGTGCTATGTAATCTGACTTGGTGACAGATCCATAAAATTGTTTGAAGAACGATATCTGCAAATAAGAAATTTTTGGCCTTATTCCTTCAGGCAGCCTAATAAGGGTGCAAAAATTAAGCAGAAATGTGTACGGGAATACAGATTTGTTTACATAGATTTGAATAAAACTCACCAGCCAACTTACAACAGCTGCCTTTCTCCAATATCCTATTCCTCGGGTATCTACAAACTGTAAGTGATGGTGTGTAGGAGTTTCATTGGTTGGAACTGCACAACAGTTTTTTTTTCATATATGTAATATACCACAGCAAGCCAAAGCTCTTAAATGTATCCAACATAAATTGACAATATGATTTTGAAAATTAGGTTCATGTTACCTTTTGCTAACTGTGGTCTATGACTAAGTTGCCTAGCTGAATCCTCCCAATGCTTCCATTGGCTTATCTGCATAAAGGAAAAACAATACACATCATGGTTTGATTAAAAGTTGACAGAAATTAGCTCATTCATCCATTCACAACAAGCAATCAATACTTCAAACCATTTTATCTTATTTATAGACTAAGAGATTATAAATAATGCATTACCTTTGCACCTGCAAGAACCATTGTAGTGGCACAGAAGATCACATGTGTGACTGCTAATACAAAGATGAAAATGTGAAGATGATGTAACGCTCCCAATGATAATAATGGAACCTTTCCCTGAGTTAAGGTAAAAAAAAAGTGAAACATTGTTATGCTAGCTTAATTTGAAGTTATATTCTCCCTCCTTCTATCACGTAAGAATCAAAAAGGTAAAATGAATTTATTACATGTATAATTTATGTAACAAATTTCTTGGAGACAATGCATTTGCATACCTTTTTTGCACAATTTTCAGTGCCAGTATCTGCAGATAACAGCTGTCGTCGAATTTTTGCAATTCCAAGTGAAAATTTTTCATGTGAGATAGTGTCCTTTGAGCAAGGAAGCATGTGGGATGCAAGATAAGTTGGAATACACATGTGGCTTATTACATCTTGAAAAACAGTTAATAGAAGGGAAATGAACCCCAGAAGCATCAATTCTGTTTACAAGCATCAGCAAACCCATTGATTAGGCCTACCATGATGCAACAACATTGTTTGCCAGAAAAGAAGTTTAACAGGGAAATAAATTCTGTACAAGAAACAAGAAAAAGAAAAAAAATGCAAAACGAAAAACAGAGAGAGAGAGAGAGAGAGTGGGAGGGTGAGAGTGGCAGCAAACCTTCTTTTAATTTTTGCAAGGCATCAAAGAGTGCTTTTTGCCCCTTCCCCTGAAGGAACTGAAGTTCAAAACGTAAAAAGAAAGAGCAAGTACACTCAGGGAAGCACCATAGTAAGATAGGATTAAACAATTTCAATAGAAAAATGTATTTCACATGTACGAGTAAAACAAGTCAAAACTTGACCTGATCCAAGAGCCCATTCTTTTGGGGAAAAAAACTTTCCACTAGTTTATTAGTTCAGTAATTTTGATGAGTATGAACTCTTGATTAGCTTGTAGTTTATCAAATATTTCCCAACAGAAGAGATACTAGCTGGTTTGAATACCTTTCCAAGTCTATGAAGACCACGCTCAGCACAAAGAGACATAAGAACGATGACAGAACAGACAACAGCAACCACCCATGTTGGCGTATGCTCCAGAGAGTTGGCCGATGATTCGTCTGCCATATCTTTAGATGCCCAAAATATGTGATAAGAGTTTAGAATTACTGGAAAAAGAATGTAAATGTGCTCTTTAAAAAAGTGAATATATAGAAGAAATGGGTGTGACATTTTGGGGACGAAAAGAATAATCTTGAACAAAGATGGAGAAAAAGAATATAATTGACAGTATGTTCAAAAAAGGATGAAGTAACGTGCATAAGGATTTACCTGGCAACAGGAAAAGCACAAAAGCTTCATCAGGTGGAAAAGGTAAGGGGAATCTTGTTTGGCAAACTAACTTGTTGCATGAACGAGATATGGAAACCACTATAAAATAATATTGCAGAATACTGCATTTTTGCACAATAAAAAAGAAAGAAAAAAAAAGGTGGTGGGGGGGTTGTGGTTTCATGACGGGACAAATTTTGAAAAAGAGATCTAAGAGGGAGGAATTTTATCGGGCAAGAATAACTGTTATAAATTAAGTGGAAAAAAATGTAAAACAATTTCAAATTGTTCAAACTATCGGGTTTCTAAAGAAAGCCAGTTTATATCATGCATGTAGATCCTCGATATCACAAATCAAATGCAAAAGTATCACGCCCAGATATGCTACTTGGGAATCCCTGAAATGGCCCTAGCTCATTCGTCTATTTAGTTATCTCCACCCTGTATTCTAAGCAGCCGGAGCTGGTGATGGACTAGCAAACATTAGTGGAAGCGCAGAGAAAATAGTGTCCTTGTGAATGCGGGTACTCTTTTCGCTTGACAAAGCCACATGGGCTGCTACTAAACCTGCATTGCCTACGAGAGTTGGCTCTGTATAATTGTAATTGTTTCGAACATCATTGAAACCGTCGTGTTTGTCGGGAACAGCAACCACGGCTCCCACGATTGTGTTCGGGTCTGGCAGTGAAGAGTCTCTCTATTTCCATCCTCCTTCACAACTATATTTTATGTTGTTCTTTGGAATACAAGCGCCTCTGTGCTGTACTTGTTTAGGTTAACGATTCCCAAAACCCACGACGTAGCTCATTTTGAGGATTTTTTCCTAGGATGTAATCAATCAGCCAAGTTTCTTGGGGGATGGCGGGTGGAAGAGGATATTGGAGAAATACGGTTATTAGCCCCCGTATGTCAACATCCTGTGAGCAGGGAAAAAGATCCCCTATTCCATTAAAATTAAGGCAAAAATAGTATGCCATAACTGGGTCTTGGCAAATTTACACAGGAAATCAGTGGAAAAGAAGTCGGTTCCGCAAAACCATCCAGGTATACCAGCAGCTTCAAGGTAATCACTGAATTAGGTTGCCAAGAATGCAGCGTTTTTGTGACATATTGGAGAGGCTGAGGCCGCCCATAGTTTAATTGGATCAAGCCTCCGATTAACATTTCAATGGACGTTACTCTGAGATCCTGAAATATATATATATATATATATATATATATATAAAAACCAATTTTCACTACACTAAAATATGCAAGTTTACCTTTGGTTCTAATCCACGTTGCAATACTTGGAAGGTATGAATGAGCACATGGTTATGCTGGTTTGAGTGTGTAATGTGCTCAGCATTTCTTCGTGCGGATACACAGGGCTCGAGAACAGTCTCAATCGGCTCAAAAGCAACTAGAATCAAATAGGTTATATCAGCGAAGGTAAACAATATAAAGCTTCAAAATTGATCATATGACGCTGTACAATTTAAGATGTAGCATGAAGATGGATAAACTCAGCAGCAGCACCAGCAAAGCTTGTTGTCCCAACTAAGTACACTGTTATCCAGAATTCCCTTCAAAAAACAGGCACGTGATGCAATACCTCGCCAAATTGCAATCAAGAGATAAGGAAGAATCCCCAGTTGCATAGTACAACCGGCCTCCACTCCAGATAAACTGATCCCAGTGCCATACGAACTATACAAATAACTTGCGTCCACTCCACCTGTACCTTATCTGCCTCGATATTCCCTTGAAAACTTAAAGAGCAATCTGGCATCATGTATGAGTTTCTGTGAGTACGACTCGTCTTCTTTAAAACCAACTGATGCAGCAGCCAAAGCAGCAGCCATTTCAGCGGCAAGATCTGAGCAGCTGCTACGTTCTTGAACAGAACAATCATAATCAATACCCTCAGGACGCATTCAGCAATAGTGATCATTGGGCCTTGTACTCCCATCAGATATCCCTACCGCAACTGATCAAAAAGTACCAAAATGAATGGATCAGACAAGCAAGTCCATTTAAAGGTCTGTTCATAGGCAACATGTCAATCACGGTTGGACAAATCCTTTTTATTTTATTTTGAGGAAACAACAAATACTTCGTTTAATTGGCTTCCAACAACTCAACATGATAGCTGCAACTAGTTGCTAAATAGACAGATTGGAGAACAAACATAATACGTCCAATTAACGTGGAAATAAAACAAATCATTAATCTTTCTTGATAAAATGTCTTAGCAACCGGCAATTAACATAGATATGTAAGGTATTACCTGTGGAACAATCCTGGAATGAGAGTCTGCAGAATGATCAAAGGTCTTGAGAAGGTAATCGGTACCCCACTTGATAATCACTATGGTTAGGCTCTCCAATGGCTTCATATTTGGCCTTGTACTCAATCACACTCCAGCATAACATCGTCATGGTAAAATATCGCCCAGCGGGAAATGAAACTTAATAGCATCTCCAGCGGCATAATATCACCCACAAGATCTTTCCCAACACTGGATGAATCCCATTTCCCGTCATTCAAACAAGAATTACCCCTCCACGACACGTTATTATCCGCTGGCAGCTTCCCAGCTGCAATTGATCACAACCAAATATGTTAAATTGTAAATGGAACTGATCACTGTGAAAGAGATGAGAAAAAAAAATTAAAAAGATAAGATAGCATTACATACATCTTTGAGCATTGAAGAACATGAAGGCCTTGTGTAAAGCGAGCGTGTGATTCCACAATACATTATTATGCTTTGGTAGCTTCCCAGCTGCAAGTAATCAATCAACCAGAAACAAAACTGTTAATGTATAACTAAAAGCAAAAGAAATTGAGATCTAATCATAGCAGAGAAAAATGAAGTAGGGGATCCATTACATCGTTGAGCATGGAAAAATACACGGGCCTTGGGTAAGGCGTGGGCATAAGTAGGAGTCGCATGCCGGTGATGAAGATAGGGGACTGTTCCTACCACATGAGTGCTTAAACTTAGCCAGCAAGGCAGAGTGAAGGAGTGTGCCAGCGGTCAAAATTAAGATCTTCCGGCCGATGGTGATACAACCCAGCTCTACGCACTTCTGGTAGTTAGGCAGAAGAGTCTCATCCGATGACCTTGACGACACTGTCCTGTTTAAGTCTTGAAGAATCCTGCTCCAATCGTTGGCCATGGCGGACTCCACGGTGTTGTACCCTTACATGCTTATTTGTACCTGGCTGAATCTCACTCTCAACTAGACATAGTTGTCTTAAGAAAGTCTGCGCTTTGTGAGTATGTGGAGAAAGAAAATGAACGAACTAAATGCATGGCCACGAGGGTTTCTATATTTTACAAGTATTCTATACAATAAATCTTCTTGATGATACCAACCGGTTCCTTGATCAAAAAGACCAGTCTGGCTTCTCCATCAGTGAAGCTGCTTCGACTGAAAGGGCAGAAGGAAGTTTACCACAAAAACTTGGATAGAGAAGAAAAACAGAACACAGGAGACACTTACACATCATGCAAAATACTGAAACGGTCTAAAAGACAAGAATTTAATCCAACCAGAACATATCTGTCGGACATTAATTGGAATTTATTGTCAAACAATTTCAAATTCTCTTGTTTTTAAAGAATACAAGATTGATATCATATCATATCATATCATTTCATACATAAATACTATATCTCTCACAAATTACAAACAAAAAAAAACTTTTCCAACAAAGTAACTTTTCTAGGTACACCAAAGTCTAAAATGCTACTAAGGCTAGCAAGGCTCTCCAACTTAGCCGCGACGCTTCACAAATTTTAGTGTAGCACTCTCCACTGTGATTGTCTTTGAATAAACATTGCCTTCAAGGTGATTTATGCTCCAAGAACTACTACTGCAGCAAAATCATCTGAACATAAGTGACACAGCATTCTTATGGAAAAAGATTTAAGTTCCATATAGTGTCTCATGGTTTCCAGGGCGCAGGAGGCGGTGGTGGAGTTGGAAACATTGGGGGAACTGCAGAGAAAATGGTGTTCTTGTCAATGCCAGTACTCTTTTCGCCTGACAAAGCCACAAGTGCTGAAACTAAACCTGCATTGCCTGCAATAGTTGGCTCTGTGTAATTGTAATTAGTGCGAACATCACGGAAACCATCATGCTTGTCAGGACCAGCAACCATAGCTCCTATGAGTGTATTTGGGTTTGGCTTTGAAGAGTCCCTCCATTTCCATCCTCCTTTACAATTATATCTTATCTTGTTCCTAGGGATAGAAGCACCTCTGTGGTGGACGCGTTTAGGGTAATGATTACCAAAACCCACAATATAACTCATTTTCCTAGGATTTTTGCCAAGGATGTAATCAATCTGTCAAATTTGACCGAAATATACAGTTATGAGCCACCATAGGTGATGTGTCAAATGAATCCAATTTCCTAGACCATTAAAATTAAGGAAAATTGACCATAACACACCTGAGACTGAGCAAATTTACGCAAATCTTCAGTTGAAAAGAAATTGGGCCCACAGTACCATCCAGGTGTATCTGCAGCTTCAAGATAATCACTGAATAAGGTTGCCAAGAACGCAGCATTGGCGACGTATTGGAGAGGCTGTGGTGCTCCATGGTTTAACTGGATCAAGCCTCCTGTTAAAGGTTCCAAAATAGTCAGAACAAGATTCTAAAAAAATTAATTACCATAAAATTACATAGTCACCTCTGGTTCTGTTCCAGCTCGTAAAAGTTGGAAGGTAAGAGCACATGGTTATACTGGTATGATTGTGAAAGGTCCTCAGCATTTCTTCATATGGGTACCCAGGGCTCAAGAACAACCTCAATCGGCTCAAAAGTAGCTTGAATAAAAGAAGTTATATCATTAACAAACAGCTGAGGTACACCAAGAAAGCTTTAAATTGAACAATTAAGAAGTCTACAAGTCCAACATATTCTGTGTATCATACTAGGTCAATAAATATAATGCATACATACTTCAATTCCCCAGAAATGAATGAATAGAATTCAATAACTGCAGCCTTTACCTAAATTAATATAAGTAAAATTACAAGAAGGAGAAAACAAATTCATCATACACTGGGACTTGCTCATTGAATAAAAAAAATGTGTTTAATAATATGTAAAAATAAAATAAAATAAACAAAAGGACACAGACATCCTTTCTTTTTTTAACAACACATCACTGGAAAACACATTGTCGCACCCAATACCTAACAGATGTTACACAAGTTCAAATTATAACTTAGTGATATAAATTAGGCTGAGCATCCCTCAAATACTTAAAATTATAGGCTGATGGCATGAATTTCAGAGTGAGGACAGAAGCAGATCACATGGCTATTTAACAGGAACAAGTAGCATGAAGATGGACAAACTTACTGCAGCACCAGCAAGCTTGTTGTCCCAGGTAAGTACGCTGTTGTCTAGAATTCCCCAGAAAATACCAGCATGTCTAGAAAGACCTGTAGTAGTAGCAAGCTGAAGATAGGAAGAATTCCCAGTTGCATAGTACAACCAAGCTCCACCCCAAATAAACTCATCCCAGTAACCACTCGAATTATAGAACAATGCAGCGTCTGCATTACCAGCACTGTATCTGCCTCGCCGTTGCCTTGAAAACTGAAAGAGGGTTTTTGCGCCATGGACGAGTTTCTGTGAGTAAGCCTTGTTGTCTTTGAAGACAATGGAAGCAGCAGCCAAAGACGCAGCCATTTCAGCAGCAAGATCTGAACAACTGCTACATTCTGTGACAGGCCTATCATAATCAATGTCCTCAGGACGCATCCAGCAATAATGATCGTTGGGAGTTGTACTCCCACCAGATGTATCTCCTGCCCCAACCTATTAAAGAGAAGGAAAAACCAATAAATCAGACTAGCTACTCCATAAAAAATATGCCCATCAATAAAACATCAATCATTCCTTCACAAATCTCATTTAGTAACATCATTCTTAAAGAAGAGCAATCACATTGACTAACATGAAAATATCCATCTTTTAAGAACAAATTGTATGAAAAGCTTTCAAATTATACTAAGAAAAAAAAATCACAAGCGATAATAGGATTGATAAGAGAATTAAACCTGTGCAACCATCCTGGAGATGGAATCGGCAGAATGATTGAATGTCTTGAGAAAGTAATCAGTACCCCACTTGATAATTTCTTTAACATGATTCAGCTCACCAGCAGCTTCATATTTTGCGCTGTACTCAATAACACTCCAGCTCAACATAGTCATGGCAAAAGATGCTGGAAAATGAAACTTGATAGCATCTCCAGCATCGTAATATCCCCCAACCAAATCTTTGGTAATACTTGACGAATCCGATTTCCCATCGTTCAAACAAGAATTGCCCCTCCAAGACACATTATTATGCTTCGTTAGCTTTCCAGCTGCAGTCAATCAAACATCCAGAAATGAAATTCGTTAACTTCAACACAAAAAATGAAAAAGAGATGAACTTCGCGGGATATCAGTACGTACATCGTTGAGCATTGAAGAAAATGAGAGCTTTATGTAAAGCACGAGTGTAGTTATTAGCTGGATCATGATTGTGGCTATGACGCGGCACCGTTTTGACAATAAGAGTGATCAAACCCGCCAATAACGCAGAGACAAGGAGAGTTCCTACAGTCCAAACGAAGATCTTGCGGCTGACGATGATACAACCCAGATCTACATACTTCTTCTTCTTCTGTTCCGTTGGACCAAGAAGCCAACTTTGCTGGGTTTCATCCAATGGCCTGGACATAGCTGCCCTGTCGAAATCCTGAAGATTCCTGCTCCGATCATCGTCAGTAGCAGAGTCCGCCGTGTTTATCTCAAGTGGGCCGCCCCACGGATCTCTTCCATACATACTCATTTTTACCAAATCACGATAGATCTATAAAGATTGAAACTTTATTATGAAATTTCTCTGCTACGGCTGATATGAGAGTGAAAACAGACTTAGGGAAGGAGAAGAAGAAGAAATAGTGTGACTGGGGTACTAGTCGGTCAATAATGCATCTGCATTCTCTTTCAATTATTTATTAAAAAATAATAAAATTAAAGAAAAAAAATAGGTACGGTTGATGACACTAACGAGTTCAGCAGTCCGCAAGGACACTGTCTGTCATCCTGTTTTTCTCTTAACATTTTCATAATCATCCTATTAAAAAATAGATACAAAAACTATTTTCAGAAAATGATAGGATAGGTTTTGCTTTTCTTGTTTTATACTTCTGTCCGTATATTTTCCTCGAAATCTCATTTCAACCACTGTTAGATATTGCAATCTTGCCTTCTGTGATATAATTTCATTATTCATATTAGCAACTATCTTTTTCTTATTAGTTGGCAATGACAAGACTTTAGTGCATTTGACAAGGACAACCGACTCCTATTTACCACAAGGCTTTCCCCTTTCTAAGATTCAACCACAATGTTTGCCGACACAGGAAGCCAAGATATCCACTATTGCTCCTCTTTTTCTTTTTTTATTTTGTGTGCATACAACTTTGCTTTGATACACCTTCCAACCCTTCCTCCATCGCATCCCATAATATTCTACTCCACAAAATGCCAGAACCCATAACCATGTCCTAACTCATTATCTGCCTTTTCAGACTTGAACTCTTCCCAAGTGTCGATGCTAATCCCATCTAAGGTCGACAGAATGCCTTTTATTTTTTACTTTCTTCTGTTTAGAAAGAATCCCGACTGAAATCGCTAGCTAACTTGTCATTCTCATTTTATTTGGACTGATTAGTACTACTTACCAACAAATGCAAAACACTGGGTTTGAACCATTAAGACATGTCATGTATGCTTTAAGTATTCAATTAGTTATTCCTCTGTTTCATCTCATTCTTATATTGGCCACTACATCAAACATGTCTCCTGGAGAACCAAAGAAGTCTCTGACTGTGAGTTACAACTACTTCAAACCTGTAATGTTAACCTGCATTACTTGAAGAATTACATCATTTGGACTGGTGCTACTGTCAGAAGATCATTACATATGAATTAAATAATTGAGTACACATATAAATGGGAAATTTTTTGACCATTCAGCTACCTCAGCCGCTACAAATCAAAGATCAAAACTTTGGGTGACCGCTGTCCCTTCTTAGATTTTATCTGCATTCTTTACACAAGTTTTGTTGCAGGACCACGCACAATTACGCCGATCAAACAGTTCCAATCATCTGATATTGATCAACCCCAAAAGTTTCTGCAGAAAACAAATATAGAGACAAATTTGTAAAAAACTGGTTGCTGATCATCCAAACAAGTGTATAAGAATGGTGCACTTTTTAATAATTTGATCACTAATGACTACTAGATTTTCACATAGTGATCAACCGAATGAACTACATCCTTATTTGCCAATTTGTGGCAGGTATCTAACAACTGAATTGGTGTGGCAGGGCCTCAATTGCTTGGCTCACTCTCAAGATATGAAACATTTAATGAGACTTGAATATCTAACGATGGTGATGGCGTGCACTAGTCGGTAAGTCTACAAATATCATATTTCAAATCAGTTCTTTTTTCCTATCAATTGTCAAAGAAGAAGAAAAAACAGGTGTACCTTTGAAGTCTGGTCTGCATCCACAGTACATGATTCCAACACTCACAAAAGATTATATGCATAAATCCTTGTCTGCCACTGCTCCTTTTGCAGCACGGAAAAGAAGTTTATTCCCTGCCTCTTCCCTTTTCTCCATGGTTGAATTGCATCTTTCCAAAGATTTCAAGGAACAACCAAAAGCTCACCACAGATGACTATACTTGCTACCCTGAATATTACAAACAAGGCCCACGTTCTACCGACACGATAAAGTTACAGGTCTTATCCTGCATATGTCTTGGCCAAAATCTTAATTGCTAATAAACAGGACAATGAAAAATGCCATGACCTAATTTCTCAGAACCCAAGATACAGGATATGACAATTGAAAACAATAAGAAAAGACAGAGAATTATACAGTAAAATGCTATCTTTATATTATAACAATAAGAAAATACAGAGAATTATACAGTAAGATGCTATCTTTATATTATATATTTGATGTAAAATATACTAGTAAAATATACAACTTCAAATTATAGATCCTTGTAATATACTCTTGACACATATATACAGCTAGTATTGTCCTCGCAGGGACGTATGCATGCCAATATTAAGCTATTATGATAAAAGGAAAGAAATTGACAGCAGTGGCTACAGATCAAAACTATGGCTGTTGAAATGGAAGATCGGGTCATCAGATTCTCTGGTTATGCTGTGTGATCTGATTTCTTTAGCAACACTAGACTGAAGAGTTGGAGGACCACAAACGATGACACCAACATCAACAGCACCCCATTTAGTGGATACCGATTCAAAAATTTCTGCAATAAAGAAAAGGAACATGCAGTCAAGAAATACTAGCATCTTGTCTCATATTGTAGGCAAAATATTTAGCCACCAAAACAAATATCTGAAGCATCTAAGGAGAACAATGTCCAAGTGTTTCTCCAGAAATCATGGCAAATGAAAAAGTAAAAAAAATAAGCTGAAGTGCTATGTAATAATTGACAGTTTGATTTTGCATTTCAGCCAGACGCACCAGTGAACTTAAAACAGTATATTCATTAATAAATGCCGAGATTTCATTTAACAAAGACAGATGGGCTCATTTGACAGGTCTAAATTCTCCAGTATTCATCCATTATTTTCTCTTCTCACTTCTTCCTATCCTAACATTCCTTCATTGTTCTTTATAATCTCAACATTTTTATAGCACAAAATGGTTATTCTAGGATCAGGTTAAGACTGCCCTAAAGCTTGTCCAACAATAAAGTTTTTCATTTTTTTAATCCTCTTTTGTAATTTATCAAGGTGTTCTACTAAAACATAGAAAAACAAAAAAATAAAAAATAAAGACATACCTTTGAAATCCGGTCTTGTACCATACTGAATAACAGTGGAACTGTTGGGATCCTCATTTCTTAGATCATTGTGTCCCATAGTTTGAACATCCTGTGCTTCGTCAACCCTTATACTATCATCCTTACATTCCTCTTTAGCAGAACATTTTCTTTCCCATAGATGCCATAAACCAATCACAAGACCTCCGAAGATTAAAACACCAGCAACCATGCAAGCTAAGAAAAGAAGCCCTTTGAACCACCACAAAGAAATGTTGAACGGGTTTACGTATACAATATTCAGAAAGGCCACTAAAATTATGAAACCTACTGTAGATGAGATAACATAAAGTCCAGACCATATATTATGACCCGTACCAACCAAAACCGACATGCCACAACCACTGGAGACAGGGTACACAGAGGAACTCATAGTCTTGTAATGCTTACCCACTTCCTGCCAACAACAACAATGAAGTGGAACACACTGATCAAATCAATTTTACTAAAACAGATAAAAGAAAAATATTGAGGCGGTAGTAAATATTTTAAGGTGATAGTAAATACTAAGTACTGAAAGTAAACTTAACCTACCAATGGTGGTTCTATTTCTCGAGTGACATAAATGCAAGTCTCAAGATTTAGTTTGTCAGAGAAAAATGGGCATCTTGACTCCATGTCAAAATTTGAAAGAAGAGGAAGCTCATTTGATTTTTTCACAGCCCAAACAATCAAAACATTTCTTGGTAGACAAGGCTTTCCTTCCTTGTTACGGTGGAGAATATCACTTAAGATAGCCAAGAATGGAGAAATTCCAATGCCTCCTGCCACTAAAATTAGGTTCTCATACCTAAAAGAACAAAATGGCCAAGTCAAATAATCAGCAAAAGAGATAAAACTTAAAATCTATCTAGATAACTGGCAACGTCATTCAAATTATACTTGTTGAAGCAGGTAATGATAAATCATCAAGAAATGGTAGATGCAAACATCACTAAGTAGGAAATCATTTGTTAACTTGGAATCCACATCATATTTAACAAAATGTTTTGAAGAAAATTAAAAAAATCTGTCAACACAGTCGGTAAACATGGCAACCATCAGTGGATGTCAACAAGCATGAGAACAAGGAAAGAGTATGTACACCAAGTGGTATGGTACTTCATGCCCATATGGCCCCTCAACAGAAGCCGTTATCTTGGTATGAGGTAGTGGAAGGAGCTCTGGTGGTTCTGCCTCTGATATGCTCAATATATTTTCCCTCAACTTTTCTGTCCATTCTCCGAGAACCTTTATGAGAATAGACAAATGATATTTTCCATCTAGCGGACTAGATGATACACTGAAAGGATGCCACTGCAGCCAAGATAATTCTCGAACTTTAAGGAAGATAAAACTAAGGGCATTGTATCTTAGATCTGTGTTAATAAAGATGAAAAAGTCAATTATATAGTAAACAAAAATTTCAAAGGAAAGAACAAAATCTCAAGAACTTGTAATTACTTGCAGGTTTTGAAAGGATCAATTCCACAGTTCCACACGGAAGGCATGAGGCTGAAAGTACATCCACAGTCCTTCGCGATTGGCAGAACCGCAGAAACCGATCAAGTATGAAAAGAAATATTCCTTCAGCAGCTATACTGAAAATGAAATCACCAACATGCAGTGCCAAGAACACTACAAAGACTACATATAATTGATGGGTGTAGAAGAACAACTCGAAATAATGCTTTCTCACTGGATGAAGTGATGTAACCCACATCATCAGACCAGCTAAAAGGCTGATAACTCCAGGAAGATTGGCAATACCAACATCTTTCCACTCTAGCAGCTACAATTAATACAAAGAAAGAAATGAGTATCTTCGGTATCTTTAGCTGACTCATCTCTTAGTGATGGAAGAAAGATGAGAGCATAGACAGAAAAGACAAGAGAGTGACAGTATTTGATTGATCATCTCTTAGTCTATTTTTATTTCATGCAGTTAATATTTGTGTATGAAGGAGAAATAATAGTAAGATGTCACGAAAAATATCTAATTGTCACATGATCATACATAAAACTAAATGACATTGTGGGTGCATGCACCAGGAAAATAAACTATAAGTTTATAATAGAATAACACATACAAAACAAACAATAATTCCACTTAAACTGTTATGCATCCCAATATTGACACGTCACTTTCATGCTTTTTTGGTCTATAAGCGGATCAAATCTAAGCAATCAAGTGATAAAAAAGAAACCAGTTTTATGAAAACAGTTGAGAAAATAATATATTAGTAGTAAATTGGTCAAATATAGTTCAACTCACCAGTATCGACTAGATTAATACATAGAGTTCAGAAGCACATGGTAAAAAATCATCTAAAATCAGGCTTCTGAAGCACTACTTTAGCCAATCAAGAGTAGCATAATTGAAAAAGACAAACTTTTGTTAAAAAGAACTCCAACTCCATGATGTAAAAAGCAAACAAGTGAAACCAAATAAGAAGCATGATGGAAATTGGATGTATACTAACTGGTTGTTTAACAAGTGAAACAAGCAAACAACTCAGCTTTGTGGATTAATGATCATGGATACTGTTTAGCTTAATTACCTTATGTGGTATGGAATTATACATTGTTGCACCATTTTTCTTGTTTAATAAATAAGCACCGGTGTAGGGCTGCTTTAGCATCTATTTTTTTTGGAATATATTAAAGAAATTGTTGAAATACAAATTACAGTAATGATAATCTTCAAATTCCATTCTGACAGTGAGTTGATTTTGTAGATCTTTTATACTCTTCTAAAGAATTATATTCAGTTGTCCAGCATATCTTACCATTATATTTAGTATGAAGAGCATTTAATACCTGCAGTGAGTATAAGATTTATGCTTCTTCAAGCTAAAAGAACAAAAATACATATTACCTGCTTACGCATATAATTATGAATATATTATGCAGAATCACAAGGACATATAGCAATTAGTTTATATAAACTAACAAATGCAAGCTAAAAAAAGTAGAGTTTGAGGACTCACTTCTTGCAAGAGGTGACCTTGCATTGCCCAAGCAATTACATAAAATAAACCATGAAGAGTGAAGAGCAACATGGTAAGATGTCCCAACCATACATGGTATCTTGTAGCATGCTCAAATGGGATATCTATAAGGCGGAGAAGAACAGAACCTCTTGCAACCGGGAGAAATAAAAATCCCAAGCAAATTAATCCAATCATACCTAAGCGAAGCCCCGACAGTTCCAACATAAAAATACTGAAATTGATTAAACCATGTAATTTAGCATACTGATAATCAGCCATCATATGTAAAAGAGCTTGGACAACTTACTAACTACAAACACCAATACTGTGAACGATCTAAATTTTTCATCTAGTTCTTATTCCATACAATAACAACCTGCTGAACTTTTATCATTAAGCAGGCTGAAGATTTACAAATAATTGAAAAAGAATTAAGAAAAATATAAAAAGTGAAGAAAATTAACTGAGTTTCTGGGCAAAACATGTTTACAAAATGCACCAAATTATTAATATTTGAATGCATAAAATCTATTTACAAACTTGTACAACAATTAACACAAACTTCAAGCTGAAGATTAATTTACTGGTTAAATTTGAGACACGTAGTACTTGTAAACATGATAGAACTGAATCTTGAAGGTGTTAGATTTTTATCACTTTATATTTGGAACTAGAAAATTGGAAATTCCAAACAAAATCTGTTGGTCACATTGATATCCTTAATCTGGTTTACAGATACCTCCGCATTCAGTTGCATTCCATAAGTATTCAGAATACAGAATATGCAGACTCTTGCAATCAGACCAAAGGTAAATAAGCTCTTATATGCAGTTTGGTTAAGAAACCAAGTAGGCGTCTCACAAAAGTAGTTGACAAGGATTGGTTTGGAACCATTCTGAATGAACTAAAAATATTAGCAGGAGTTACGAAAATTAAAAGCCTACAGAAGAAAATTTTATGAATGGACAAATTTTTTTGACTTCGACAAACTAAGCAATAGTAAAAACAAGAGGAACATTTGATTATATAACAACAAAATAAACACAGAAAACTAAAATTATCCAAGGAACATAAGATATTGCACCTTTGATCTTTAGAAGGAACCTGCAATTTGGATAGGAGACTGATATTCCTCATGGTATAAGCATAAACAGCCCAGAAAATAAACACAACAAAGAGCAGAATCCCAATAAACTCAGCTGCTGAAACAACCCCAAATGGTCCGTCAACAAGAACTGGGAACGTCCACAATCGAAATCGTGGACGTTTTGAAGTCTTATTCCTGTATATAACCAAAATTTTATATTACAAAACAACAAATGCAATTGGCATGTCTTCACTTTCAAAGAATTGCACATAGTACATACAAAATGACATACCTTTGAAGTTCATCTTCCCCAGAGATAATAAGATGTGCTATTGAAAGAAATGCAATAACAACAGGTGGTCCACTGAATACCAAGAAAATACTTCCTGCAATTCCAAGTAACAAACTTCAGGACAGTAATAAGACAGCAATTATAAGATGAAGTACGAAGGACTTAAAACCTAGCATGCATTTTCCAACCTGTAATCCCAAAAACAGTTCCAGAGGTGGCTCGTTCCAATTTCTCAATTAATTGATTGCCAAATTCAGATGGGTACACAAACAAGAGAGCAATCCATGAAACAAAACACACCCACATTACAATCTTGAGAAACCATTTGACTGATGATACATACAGAGGAGTCTTCTTATCATAAACAGTTTCAACACCTCCATATTGTAGAAGAGGCTTATGAACTGAGTGTTCATCCATGGCCAAAAAAACAAAAAATCTTTCTTGCTTCTTCTCAGTCTCTGACTAGCAATGACTGATCCCAGAAGACCAAAAGCTAGATAAATAAATGTGAAGGCGAAAAAAAAATCCAAAATTTGTGGAACCCAGTACCATGTTATCCTGGTACATAATAGATTTGTCACCAAACACATTAAAATTTACAACAATAAGAAAAAATGAAAACTCACAAAAAAAAATCCTCCACCACTGATTGCTTAAAATCTGATAAGAAATGAGTTGCCACCAGTCTTAACGCTACAAGTGTGGATAAATAAAACAGCTAGCTATCTGTGTTTGTGGTGCTATTACGTACTCGCTGTCACAGTCACACAGTGCATCCAAGTTGCCACGTCGATGTTAACAATCGTATTCAGAGTGAAAGGAAGATTGGAACTTACTGGAAGAAGAAAATGATGTAAATGTGTGGCGCCCTCATTTGCTAGTAAGCAGGCCAGAATAAATAAAAATGAACAGAATATTAGAAAATTTAAGGGTTGGGCAGTTTTCTTGTCCGGAGTCATCTCATTACAAAAAAACAACATACAGATCCCTGCATTTTAGAAAAATTGCAAAACAACATGATACACAATCGTTTTTCACAGATTCCAGCATTATGTTATGTTAATGGAGCCTTAAAAATTAACAGGGTCGAGATCAGATATTCGTGGCTTGGATTCTAGAATAAAAGGTTCTAAGACTTTTGAGTTCATATGTCCTTTTTCACAACAAATCATGGAGTTTTAAATTCTTTTTAATTTTATAAAAAATTTATGATTCAAATTATATTTTATTTAAAAAAAAATTAAAAGAGAAAAGTTTTATATATGTTTATATGATATTTATTGATGAAAATAACTAATATAAAGAATGCATTTACATATGTGAAGGATTTTATCAAAAACCCATAAACATACATAATAACATAACAATGAGGAATTGAATAAAAAATAAATTACAAATTGTTTTTATCCGTGAGTTTGTTAAAATTGAGGGACCTCGGTTGCACGCGGGGACCATATTGTTATTATTATACAAGAGGATGATTGATGCATACGATGAAGAATATAGTAAATGTATGCTTATGTGTATGATTACGTCACTCATTCTCCTTGCAAGTTCTGAAATCAGCCGTATCCGTGTCCATCAACTTATGCAATATCAACGGTAAGCTGTAGGATTTTATCAAAATACCATTATGTAAAGATAATACCCTACTCATTTGTACAATAATCAAATGATTTTTCTTTTTTTTTCTTTTGTGTATATATATAATATTTTTTCAGCAACTCTTATATAATTATAAAGATAAAATTACTTAAACTAATAAAAATTTATTTTTACTTAATTAGTAGTTAATATATATTCTATGATAGGCATCAAATTTTTAAATTTTTTTTTACATAAAATGACAACAATGTTTTGTAAAATTAAAACGGCTAAATTCACATTTTTATAAAAAAAAATACAAATGTTGATTGGCACTTAAAAATAATAATATTGAATTAAACAAAAATTTTGTTAAATAAAAATGTCTAAACTTTTTTATTTTATATATTATAATTACCATAGGACCACATTAGTTGTTGATTGAAAACCACATCAATTGCCCCAACCTTTTTTCAAATAAATAAGTGGTAGCAATATGGCCAAGCAATTAATTAATTAATTAATAGGAATCAACATAGAAAATTAGAAAGAAAAAAAAAGTGATAAAACGGTGTCCGCGAATGTCATTTTCCTTCTGGTGGATAATGGAATTTTCCTTGGGATATGACCGATTCTTGTGTTTATGCTTTGGAAACAATGTTAGTTCTCTTTCATTATTTTTGCATCATTGATTTGGTTTTCTTTTCTGGCTTTTCAAATTCTGTCCATAAATTAGAAAAAAAAATTGCAGGAAAACCCAAATATTCAATGGACATTAATTTTGCTGGAGGATTCTGGGTGCATGGCTCCAAATCGCGACTCTTCAAGACCAAACAGTACTAGACACACATACATTGACATTAACATGTTCCATTCGGTGCAGCATTCAATGGAGATTAAAATGTTGTTAAAACATGATCAAGATTCACGAAGACAAAGATAGAGCTAGCTTAAACATCTCACAATGTTTGAGATAGTTTATACAATTGACAATAGGACACAAATTCTTCTGTAACCTTTAAAATTCCAAGATATAATTTGATGCGTCAATCCTATTAACCCCCATTGATTTTACCAAAAACAAGGATTTGAGATAAAGGATGGTTTCATGAGCACAGGCGAGAGCGAATTCATGAATTTATTCTCATTCAAAAAAAAATTTTGACCGACAGTCAGAAATAGTTTGCATATAATAATTGAAATTAATAAGATTAGCAATTACATTCTAACAACTAATCATTACTGCCCCTAGATCATACTGGTGCTATTCTCCAATCCGAGTTTTGAACAAATTTAAGGACATTGGTTTGAATAAAATTTGATCTATCTGCAATCGAAATAATTTCTCAATTTCCAAAACGACTTTAAAAGACTCAGCCTAATGATTAGATAGCCATGACAACCTCAGAAGGAAAAAAAAACCCTGAGAACTCCTCCGAGTTGTATTATTCTCCTGTTCAAATCTTTGCTCTGGTATTAAATGAACTAATAAAGACCTCTTCGGAAAATACAGATAACGTCGACCAGGCAGCTAGAATTACAGCTCCTGTGGAGGAGCTATACGCAAGGGGTGAGCCTTGTTGAAAATAATGGACCTGGATCTTAAATGAACTCAGGCCTAGCTTTGAGTCAAATGAGCCCATCTGCATAGAAAGTCCAAGTTAGTATTTCAAATGAAATAGAGAATGCAGAAGACGCCAAAAATGTAGTACAACGTGACAAGCATCTGTTACAACACCAGTGAAGGACCAAATCCTTACAAGGACAATGACCTGATTATTTGCCAAGAAGATACAATATTTATTTTATGAATAAAATGTACTTTACAGGCTATATAGAGTTTTTCTTCCTCTTCGTGTTTGTATATATTACAACCACCTCATTTGTAACAAGGTGTGATGAAATACAATGCAAAAACCATCTAAGAGTTCTTAAAATTCTTGTCTTTTCTTTTTTTTATCCTTTTCAAGTTTGGTATCAAAGCAAGTAGTATCCTTCAATGGCTTCCATAGGCACCAGTTCATTGTCTAATTCTCCCTTAGTTTTTAATGCCGCAATCAAGTTAACAAACACAAACTATCTGCAATAGAAAACACCCAGGTGTTGCCCAGCATCCAAGCCAATAACCTTGAGCATCTGATCCATAGCAGCAAAGAAACACCCAAAAACTGCTAAGAAGCATTGATCACGATCAAAACATCACCACTATTGTCAACCCAGAATACCAGATATGGGAAAGACAAGACCAAACTCTCATGAGTTGTATATTGTCCTCAATGACAGAAGAAGTACTTGGAACAGTTATGGAATGTCAAAACTCTCATGAACTCTGGTAAGCTCTAGGAAGGCTATTCACAGCCCAAACCTCAGCAAGAACCATGCAACTCAGAGCTGAAATTCAAAACACTAGAAAAGATGGCATGTCAATCAATGACTACTAAATGAAAATGAAATCACTAGTAGAAGGTTTGAGGTCAGCTGGCAATGAAGTCGGTAAGAATGAATTTGTTCTGTTTCTAATGGAAGGGCTAGTGGCTGAATATGATCCTGTAGTTGCGAATATCACATCTAGGGCTGAAAAACTACCTCTAGAAGAAGTTTATTCTATGCTTCTTAGTCACGAAAAATAGAGTGGAGAAGAATATGGTTGCTGGAAACATCAATCTGCCATCAAATCTCTTTACTCACTGTGCTCCATCGAGCTACAACGACTACCAGAGGAGACCCTGGTCAAGAGACAGAAACAACACTCCAAATTATTCCCCAACTTTTCATAATCAGCATGCGACAAATACCAGTTTCCAGAACCCATATAATGAAGGCAATCAAGGCAAAGGGAAAGGCAAAAACAATTCCAAAACTGGATTCAAACTCACATGTTAGATATGCAATAAAGTAGGCCATGTTGCTGCCTCATGCTGGCATAGGTTTAACAAGGAGTACACTTCCTCAACATCTACCAAGAGTGATAAGAGAGGAGCATATGTTGCCACACCTGAGAGCACAATAGATTCTTTCTGGTACCTGGACAATAGAACAATAAAATCATGCCACTAACAACATCAAGAATCTCATCATACAGAATACAAAGGGGGTGATCAACTTGCAGTAGGTAATGGAAGTACACTTACAATAACTCATGTTGGTCATTCATCCTTGCCCACTTCGCACCCACAACTCACTAAATATTTGCACCTGAAACACATAATGCGTGTTCCTGCTATAATCAAGAATTTAATTAGTATCTCTATACTCCTAGAAGATAATAATATCATTATTGAATTTGACAATAACTTATGTGTGATAAAGGTCAAAAGACGTGGGAGAACCCTACTACAAGGAGTGGCCAGAGGTAGACTTTATCAGCTTGCATTCTACCCTTTCAGTCCAAACATAAGAGCCTCAGATACAAAGTCTTCAAATTTAATCTAAAAATGTCCAGTCTATGTTTTTCTCATTTTCAAGTGTCTTAGAGTCGGTAAATACAGAAACAAGTGCCAGCAGTGACTAGAATGTATGGCATGGAAAGTTAGATCATGCACGTATCAATGTTATGAAAAAGAGTCTGTCATATTGTATCACTTTGAACATCAATGGAAATTCAAACTTCTCCTTTTACAATGCCTAGCAAATTGAAAAATCTCACACACTAAGTTTTAAAAAAGCAAAAACAAAACCATCAATTCTTGTCAATTGATACACTTGGATCTTTAGGAACCCTCACCAATTCTCCCTAATCAAGGCTATAAGTAGTATATTGCATTTGTTGACATGTGAATTTGAAGCCTTAAACACTTTCAAAACTTTCAAAAAAAAATAGAAAACTTAATAGACAGAAAAATCAAATAGTTTCATTGTGACATGGGTAGAGAATTCAAAGTTTTTGAGAATAATCTTAAACAAGAAGGGATAATCATAAGATATGCATGCCCTCACACTTACTATCAAAATGGAAATTTTGAAAGAAAGCACAGGCATGTAGTAGAAACTACTCTTACCATCTTAGCTCAAGCTAACATGCCCCTAAAATCTGGGGAGAGGCATTTAGCACAGCCACATATGCCATCGACAGATTAGTGACCCCAGTCCTTAATGATATTTCACCTTTTGAATCACTTTTCAAAGCAAAGCCAGACTATACACTGATGAAAACCTTCAGATATGAATACTTCCCATTTCTTAGACACTATGAGCATCACAAGTTTGATTACCATGGTTCAAAGTGCGTTAATTTAGGACTAAATGCATATCATAAGAGGTATTGATGTTTGCATCATACAAGTAGAATATGTGTAACTAGGCATGTCACTTTTAACGAGAATTCTTTTCCCTTCTTAGATAACAATGCATTCAAAAACATGCATAAACAAGTGTCTGGCAATCTCGTAAACTTAATGCATCATTTCATTAATATATCATACCAATCATACACTTCTCAAGAACACATAAATACAGCTGATAATACTCCACACAGCAACTCTCTAATGGAAGCCGAAAGAACTGGCCACAGTCCAAGTCCTGATCTTCATAATTTAGTGTCTGATTCAAGTTCCAGCATCCATACCACACCTGCAAATATCACAACAAAACCCTCATCGCAACCTAAAATACAAAACCAACAACAAACCCAAAGCCTACTACCCACTCATCTCATGATAACCAGAAGTAGAGCAGGAATCTTCAAGCCAAAATCATGTGCCTAAATTACTAGTGGACTTGAAATGACAGAAACACCAGTAGATGTCAATGCAGCCTTGTCAAACCCAAAATGGAATAAAGCCATGCAAGAAGAACTACGAACCTTAGTTGAGAAGAACACCTGGTCACTTGTGCCATGGACACCTGAGATAAGATTGGTTGGAAACAAATGGGCTTGCAAGGTTAAACAAAACCCCGGTGGATCAGTTTTAAGGTTCAAAGCAAGGCTATTAGCCAAGGAATTTCATCAAACAGCAAGGGTGGATTATAACGAAACCTATAATCTTATTATGAAAGCTTCAACCATTAGAACAATACTCAATGTGGCACTCGAGACAGATAGATGCCAACAATGCCTTTCTAAATGGAGACTTGACAGAAACTGTATTCATGGTGCAACCTGAAGAATTCATCAACTCATCAAAGCCCAACCATGTGTGCAAACTTAAAAAGACATTATATAGCTTAAAACAGGCCGCTAGAACATAGTCTGAAAAACTAAAAACTGCCTTGAAGACATGGGGATTCAGTGGTTCCAAATTAGACACATCATTATTCTTCAAAGGAAAAGAAGGACAACTTGTGATTGTCCTTATTTATATAGGCAACATTGTTATTACTGGAAGCAACAATTTACAAACAAAAGACACCATACACAGGATACAAGACAGCTTTGCATTAAATGATCTTGAACAGCTTCATTACTTCCTCAGAATTGAAGTCAACAAAACCAAAGACAGATTAATCCTGTCACAAACTAAGTACATCTCATACCTACTAAGTAGAGTAAATATGTGGAATTCCAAGGGAATCAGAACACCACTCAATGCAACTGATACACTGACTAAGGAAGAAGGTGAACAATTCCGAGATGGAACTCTTTATAGGAGTGTAATAGGGGCTCTTTAGTATGCCATTCTAACCCGACTTGAATTAATCTTTGCAGTCAACAAACTCAGCCAATTCATGGCTAATCTTCTGGTTCCTCATTGGACTGCCTGTAAACAAGTGCTAAAATACTTGGAGGAGACATTGAACTATGGCATCGAGTTTCATCCCAATGACAACCTCAACCTAATGGCCTACTGTGATGCAGATTGGGGATGCGATAGAATTGCTAAGAAATCAATAGCTGGCTACTGTATATATGTAGGAGACAACCTAGTCAGTTGCACCTCAAAGAGACAACATGCGGTAGCACGGTTTAGTGCTGAATTAGAGTATAGAGCCATAGCACATACTTGTTCCGAATTAACTTAGACCATCTCTCTCCTCAACGAGCTGAATTTGAACATAGGAGCAACGCCTCAAATCTTCAGTGACAGTAAAGTGCAGCAACGATGGCGGCAAATTCAGTGTTTCATGCACGAACTAAACACATAGAAATCGACTTGCATTTTGTAAGAGACAAGATGAGAACAGGCGAGATTGAAATTCTCTTTGTACCAAATGAAGAATAGATTGCAGATTTCTTCACAGAAGCTCTGCCATATGGCAAATTTTCCCGCTTTAGAGAATTTTGAGTTTGAAGGAGGCTGTTGAAAATAGTGAACCTGAATCGCAACTGCATTCGGGCTTTGTTTTAAGCCAAATGAGCCCTACTGTATATAAAGCCGAAGTTAGTACTTGAAATGAAAGACAGAATGCAGAAGAAGACAGAAGAACAGTACAACATGACAATCATTTCCGTTACAACACTAGTGAAAGACCAAACCCCTGCAAAGACTAATGACCTAATTATTTGCCAAGAAGATACAATCTTTTATTTTATAAATAGAATGTATTTTACAGGCTGCACAGTCCTTTTCTTCCTCTTCACATGTGTGTCTGTGTGGTGTATCACAACAACCTCATTTGTAAAAAGTTGTGATGAAATGCAAAGCAAGGGTTGTTAAATGGCTTTTCTTTTATCTTTTTCAAGTTGCCTCGTGAAACAAGTTCGAATAGAGGTGGAATCTAATGGCAGGTTTGGTTGGTACTAGAAATAGTATATGGCCTGGGCTTGTAGTTACTTCATCTACACGCACTGGGTTTTATATTTTTGCCGTCTTTATTCAATTTTGTGCAGGGCTTCCTTCCTCGGCTTGCTGTGGGAAAGAAAAATGTGCAAAAGGAGAATATATGGATGATGGTATAAAATTCGACAGAGCATACAAAATTGATGATCGAACTCCGGCACAAAATGATTAAAGAAACAATCGTCTTCAGAATTCGACTGCTTTCAAATTGGTTATTTTTAGTATGAAAATACTGCTGGTGAGAATACAATGGTATGTATTATTAATCATCTTAATCGTAAATTGGAAGATCATATAATTCTTGAAATAGAATTTATTTAAATGTTCTAATTGTTCATTGTAGGCTGACATATTTGTTGGGAGCGGCCAGTAAACTTTCCATTATTTTTTGTCCAAATTAAACTAAATCAATAATTGAGTTTCCATCAGTCATCTCATCTAGTGGCTCGCGAAAGGTGTGGGATGGGTGGTCAGTCGCATTCAGTACTGTTGTTGTTTAATTGTCTCCTCTCATCCGTTCAATTATTAATTGTTGTTGCAGCTTGGGGGAGGGTGGGGTCAGAACTATTCACGGTTCGTTCGCATCAACTACAACTTCTTGTATTTATTTATTTATTGTTCCCAACCGTTCTCTGTGCATAATTTGGGTATCGATTTGTCTCAATCCGTAATGGCTTGCCAATCAAAGATTTCTAATTAGGATTTCACCACCGTTTTATATTTAAAATCACTCAAAATTATCAAAATACAAACAGATTCAAATTATTTTTACATAATTAAAATATAATAAATAAAATAATGTTTAAATCTTACTTACTAATACAAAATTAAAATCTCAAATAAATTATAAAAAAAAAGATAATAATTTTAAACACTGATTTAAGATTTTAAATAATCAAATTTTATTAAAATTATCAAAAATATATATTATATTTAAAAAAAATTGACAAAAAAAAATTGAAATAAATTTATTTTAAATATCGCTGATTTTGATCCCTAATTAAATTGCATATTTGAGTATTGATTTAAAATATTACACTAACTAATAGTATACTACTTTTTTTTTCTAAGTAAAAGTTTATATATATATATATATATAAGGAAAATCAAATATTGGCATCATCATCAAATTATATGATAATTGATATAAAAATATGATGTTAAGATCTAAAAATGAAATATTCAAATATAATTGCTAGCTAGCCAATGAGCATCATGACCGGGAGACATTGAAAGGGAGTTAAGTGCTGAAAACGATAAGAGATTAATGCAAATATCATTGCTAGCGAGCCAATGAAAGTCAAGACCAGAAGATATTGAAAGCGAGCTGCTAAGTGCTGCAAACGATAAGGGGCAATCTCAATTACCCAATTCTAGCCAAGTATGAGAAGATACAAAAATGTTGAGGTTGAATCAATTATAACCATTCAGGAAGTTACGAACAAAGAAAAAGGATACATTACAGCACAACCGTCGATCAATAATTCATACATAGTAAACAATAATGCACGCCTGCAACACAATATACTAAACTAACATGTGAGATTTCAATGGCTTGTAACTCTTTAACCGAGCATGCATGTGATTGTGAGATTTCAATAGGTTTTTAGTGACCCACTTCTGGGTGCTGAGATACTAATGTTTTCAACCTTGTGTTGTTTTTACGGTGAGATAGATATTAATATTTTTAGCCACAAATTGTTCCTACTATCATCCTCAATTAGTTTGAGAAAATGTTAGTATCGAGTTGTTTAATCTTTCTTAGTCTCCGTCCTTATTTTTCTTCATCCTTACTTTTATGACTCTCGTACTAATACCATTCCCCAAAGTAACACTCAATATGTCTCACTTAATTTCTTTTGGGCAAGCTTTTATGATTTAATATACTATTATTAACATGTTGTTTATAGACATTAGCTCCACATGTTTATTGTTTTTATTATATTGATAGGTCTTAATTTTACATCATTATTATTAATGAATGCATGTTACAAAATTATTGAAAATTCACAAAAATTCAAATTATAAAGAGGATTCTAATTTATGCATGGGTACTACTATCTATATAAAATCTTATTGTTCAAGCATAGATCTTCCGTGCACACTACTCACAAGGTATATAATATGTAAACTCATTCCTCAAATAAAATTATACTACATGGGTGTAAGGTTTATATTTTTTTCTGAAAAAGAAAATCCTACTTATACATATTAGAGAAAGTTTTGACTCTGTTTAGTATCGCACACTTCCACTAAATTAATTTAAGTTATATAAATTCACCCCTTTTTTATGATTTTTGAGAGATACACGTGCAATAGGAGGAAAGCAGGCAAGTGTTTTCCTATAAATCATTGCAGCTCTGTCCCTTCAACACTCCACGATCCTTACGGCAAGAGAAAAAGGAAAAAAGGACAAAAAAAAATGTCAGGGCCGGAAAAGGAAGCAGTTTGCGTGACTGGAGCCAACGGGTTCATCGGAACGTGGGTGGTCCGAACCCTTTTAGAAAAGGGCTACACCACCATTCACGCCTCCATTTTCCCAGGAACTGACGCATCTCATTTGCTCACTCTTCCAGGCGCCACCAATCTCAACGTGAAAATTTACGAGGCTGACATCTTAAACCCCGACGCCATCTCCAGGGCTATAGAGGGCTGCAAAGGCGTCTTCCATCTTGCTTCCCCGAATACATTGGATAATCCCACGGATCCTGAAAAGGAGCTCCTGGTTCCTGCAGTCCAAGGTACGCTCAATGTTTTGGAGGCTGGCAAGAAGTTTAATGTGAGACGTGTTGTTCTCACCAGCTCCATTTCTGCCATTGTGCCTAATCCCAATTGGCCTAAAGACAAAGTCTTTGATGAAACCTCCTGGACTGACCTCCATTTTTGCCGGTCTAACAAGGTAGGTACGTGCATGTTGCAGGTTGTTAGTCTTCAGTTAATTAATAGTTACGTTAAGGGTCAGAAATGTTTTTAACTTCGCAAAACATTTTCTCTTAAAAGGGACTAAAGTATAAAAATTTTGTTTGCAAGTGAAGACTATAAATATTCTCTTTATGGAACAAGAAAACTCTTGTGGACTAAGGTAAGACCCCACCGTAGCTCTGTCCCTTGGGTATGTTGGTGCTTTGTTTAATAGCTTTAAGTCTTACTTGCTAAATTTTCATTGAAATCAGTTTTCTTGTGAATCCTGATCTCCATCTCGAATAAATCAGATCCACATCTATCCTGTTCAATCGTATTCCATAGATCTGCGACTTAACATTCATGTCAGCCGTTAAACTTAATCTAATAATAATGTGGGGCTCTTAATTATTTAATAACGTAAAATTTTAGGCCAAGTGACTTTTAATTGTTCTCATTTTTGTCAACGAGATCGTGTATACTAATTGATTCAACAATTCCAGTCCCATCAAAATTAGAAGAATTTAGCCAACCTTAATTGATATGCTGCTTGCGCATGGCAGATATGGTATTCGATGTCAAAAACACTGGCAGAGAAAGCAGCATGGGAATTTTCGGAGAAGAATGGACTGGATGTGGTGTCCATCCATCCAGCCACATGTCTTGGGCCATTTCCGCAACCTTATATGAATGCAAGCGGTGCTGTATTGCACCGTTTGCTGATGGGCTCGAAAGATACGCAAGAACATTACTGGCTGGGAGCTGTGCACGTCAAAGATGTAGCAAAGGCACAAGTTTTGCTGTATGAATCTCCTGCTGCTTCTGGCAGACATCTTTGCACGAATGGGATCTATCAGTTTGCTGAATTTGCCGAAAAAGTCTCCAAACTCTATCCTGAATTTGAAATTCACAGGTTTGCTATATCTGATATATTGGCAAATACTTGCGCATAAGTTGAATACAGTTTTATCTGCAAAAAATCAGTTGAGTTCATATTATACGAGGGACTTAGTAGCTCAGAATTTGGATTCTTTTCGCAAATAATCGATAAAGATAAAACTGCATTCAACTTATGTGAAAGTATTTGCTCATTGCCTAATCGAATACAGTAGAGTTGACTATTTGTTATCGTTTTATCAATTGTTGTTATAAATAATTAAAAACCTTTAGTTTAACAAAATGTATGTGTTCGTTAGAATTCTTATACACAGACGAATTTCTCTAAATACAGGATATTTTTCTTGTTTTTTTTTGGGTTGGGAAAACAAACAGGTTCAATGGGGAAACTCAACCAGGTCTGAAAGCTTGCCCAAACGCAGCCAAGAAACTGATCGATCTGGGGCTTGTGTTCACTCCTGTTGAAGTTGCTGTTCGGGAGGCAGTGGAAAGCCTGAAGGTTCAGGGTTACTTGGGCCGGCAAAATTTGCAGTCTTAATTGATTATTAGCAGTTGTTTTAATTATTGTTCTTGTTATCGTTATTTGCTTGTGTGTGTCTCTGTTGTTTTCTCCGTTTTTGTTTTTGCAGTAGTTGTGAACCATAATAAATGTTGTTAGGACAATAAATATGCATTGATTAATCTTGTGTTTATGGAATACCTTGTTGATTGGAGCATAATTTGGATAATTGATCAACAAATGAATTATCCAAAGTGGAGTACAGAGACCAACGTTCGCAAATCAAATTTCTTCAAATAAAATTAATAATTATTCTTTTAATTTAATGTGAATCTTTTCATACACTTCAAAGTAAATAAATAAAAATTTATTTTTTAATTAATTTATTTATATTATTGTTCATATAAAATTTATAATGATTTCTTATTGTTTTTAATGGACTTACAAAATAGATTGTTAAAATATTATTATATTATATATATTAAAACTTCTACTTTACTTATTTACAAAAATAATATTAAACAAGTTTTTATTTTATTTTAAAAAAATATTTTAATACTTTTATATAACATAAATGAAAACTTTCAAATTTATTGCATGTTAAAGACAGTAAAAATAAGCCAATTGCCTTTGCAATCCAGTCACCCAAAGTTAGATATGAGAAGAGACAAAGCTTACAAAGGAAGAATGCATAAATAATTGTTATGGAGATAACATGAATTGGCTTTTTATTTTTTTTTATAAATATATTTTTATTGCATATTTCTATTACAATTAATTGGGCCTTTGATGTTTTACTATTTATCTTTTTTGATTTTTTTGGTCTCATATAAAAGAATTTCAAGTTTATTAGTTGTATTAGTCAATGTTGGATTTTAATAATAACTAAAAATTCATGTGGCAAATTTTTAAACTTAAAGAAAAAAAAACTATTATCTAAAAATAAATTTTTTATTTAAAAAAAAATTCTTTTCTATTTAGTAAGATTTTTTCCTTTTAAAATTAGGAAACAAAATTCATAATAAATAAGACTTAGAATTCTTTTTCTCTCTCTCTATATATGTGATGTGTGTGTATTATTTTAGTTATGTCGTAGCCTTTAAAAAACACGGGACAGGGAGTGCCTTGTGCTTTGAAAGTTTATTTTTCAAATGGTCAATGTTTTTCTTTGTGCATTAAAATAAACATAATTTGATAAAAATTATGAGTTTATAATTTTTAATTTTATAAGCCCAAATAGTATTCTTTTAAGTGTTATTATTTGAAAAAAAAAGATTTATATTTATTGAAGGGAATTTAATGATATTTTATAATAAAATTTTGTTAAATTAAATCAAAAAAATTTTAACATGTCAAAGTAAAGGGATCTTATTGAATAAGTTATCAAAAAATATTCAACACATAAGTAACCATAATAAAAGAATATTTTTATTTTGTATGAATTTATTAATATTTATAATTATTTATTTTTAAATGAATTATTATTTTTTTTTAATGTAGTCCCTTAAATGTAGAATTATGAAAGTCAAAAATGTTGATAGATTCAAAGAAAACAAAAAGCAAGATAGATATTGATGATATTAGGTGTTACAAGTTGAAAGTATGGCTATGAAAATGAAATATTGGGGGTGATGAAGTTGTCTTCATATGTTGAAAGATCTACGTTCTTTAGCAACATAGCAGCACTTGACGCAGGACTCTTTAAGGACCACATACAATCACAGCCACATCAACATAGCCCCAACTCTCACAAATATTTCTCAAATATCTGCAGCAACCATAGAAATTAAATAATAAAACATCATCAATCAAAATCTAATAACAAAACAATTATAGTATGGAGCATTTTTAAGACGTTGTAACTTTGAAGTCTGGTCTTGAACGATATCGAATTTTCGTTGAACTAGCAAGATCCTGGTATATATATTCTTGAAGCTGAAGATTCATTAAAATGGGTTATAATAATGGTAATCTCATCACAATGGCAAATTTTGTTGAGCATATTGTTATTTTTTAATTATTAATTATAGCAATCTCTTACTCAGTTCCTCCGACATGGGAATATATTAATGCGTTATGACGTATAATTTAATACGAATCAGTTTTAAATTTACGTGAGAAACAAATTCCTTTGTTTCTTTTTGAAATGATGAGGCATGTGCTGACGGTTAACTCTAGTCGATAATGCTAATATCATGTAATATGGTCGGATTTCAAGGCAAAGACTAATTGCACGCTGCCAAAAGAAAACTCAAGCAAGACTTTTCAAACAAAATAAGATTAAAAAAGCAGAAACTCAGCTGCGCACTCTTTCTCAGTTTGTTATTGTTGCTGTTGCTGGGACTTGGTCGGAGACATAACCCGTTGACTGTTGATATAATCATGGTACGATGAAGAATTCCATCTTGTTTGCCAGATTAGTTGATTACTCTGTATGTTTTAGCGTATTGAATTTTCATTATTGCTTGTAATTATTAATTATCAGGCAACTGGAAATGATAAGAAGCTGACACTGTACTCATACTGGGCAAGTTCGTGTGCTCATCGTGTCAGACTTGCTCTCAACTTGAAAGGTCAGTTTCTTTTTCTCTCCATTCACTATCTTTTCATTCGTTCTGAAAATATTTAATCTGCGTGACAACTTATGTAATTACAGGATTAGAATATGAATACAAAGCTGTTAACTTGCTGAAGGGAGAGCAATTTAATCCTGGTGGGTGTTTTTTTTTCTCTTTTCATTTGTTTTGATGATGATTTATGACCCAGATGGCTAATTTGGAATTGGGCGTTGTTTATATTTCTATGTTGGTTTTATGATGTCTGGCATTACAGAGTACTCAAAAATCAACCCTATTGGTTATGTGCCGGCGATGGTAGATGGAGACGTTGTTGTTTCTGATTCTTTTGCTATTTTTATGGTCAGCCATTTGCAGTGTTTTCATTTTAGATTTTTTTCTCTTCGGTTTGATACAAATGATCGTTTCGTTATTGATGCAAAGGGAAAGTTTTACAGTATCTGGAAGAAAAGTATCCACAGCATCCATTGTTGCCTTCTGATCTTAAGAGAAAAGCTATAAATTATCAGGTCAATTTTCGGTTTCTTTCTTTTTTCTTTTCATTATTCTCCTTTGGTTTATTTTGCTTTGTGCTAGCAATCTCATAAACCATCTGAAGCAAATTGGTTATCTTGTAAACCAGAATCTCTGCCTTCGCACACTCCATTTGATGTGGCTAATGAAATTTGCTTTAGTCAAGGGATTTTATGCTTTTTTTTTATTTAAATATGTGAATTTGTCTTTACTTCCTGGCTTAATTGTGTTTTATTACCATACCTCTGTTCTGAATTTGAATGATTACCCAATCTAAATAAAGATATTAGTTCCTAATGCAAGGTTTTTCTTGAGTGAATTATCATTTTATTTAATGAATCATAAGTGTTAGTCCCTATTATGGGTCAAATTCATTTATATTAGAAAAGTTTGAAACCTGTCAAGCATGTTTATTCTCAAAACAGTCTGTGGCACATGTGAATTGTAAGCATAGCAGTTAGTGCTCATGGGCATAACCTTTTAACTCGGTGGATGGTTTGGTTTCAAAATCCTTCTTAGCGGTAGTTGGCTTTAAGTAGCTAGAGCACACATTGTTACGAACATGACTATCAGAATCCATTTTTGGTCTTTTGGCTGAGCAACATCCGCAACTAATGGTTTTAACTTCAATTTTTTTTGTACATTTATACATCTTTCCCTGTCTTCTATGTTCTGGTTGTAAATCTATTGTATCTATTCTGCCATATGATGCATTAAACAGGTTTCAGGCTTGGACATCAATGAATTTTCCTTTTGTCACCCGATTTGCAGGCTGCAAATATTGTTTCCAATAGCGTACAGCCTCTTCAGAATCTTGCGGTGCTGGTCTGTTTCTCAAATTCCGTTCAATCATGAGTTTAAATGACATACATAAAACTCTATTTGTTGCTCTTTCCTTTACAGAAGTACATTGAGGAAAAAGTTAGTGCAGATGAGAAAGTTGCCTGGCTTAAAACTCAAACTGGAAAAGGTTTTGCAGGTAGCGTAAATAACTGCCACATTGAAAAATTGGTCATATCCATGTTCGGATATCCATTGAGCAATTTTTCTTAATGCTTGAGCTGATGGAAATTTGAATGGGTGTTGTTGGAACCATTTATGTCTTTAGGAGTAAGGCAATACCTAAATGACTACATTTCAAAATTTACAATCAAAGTGCATGCATGCAGGCCCAATTGCATGCATGAATTCGCATAGAGTTACTCATGGAATTTGCACATATAAAATTTTGAAAATACAGGCAGTTACAGATGTATCTATATAGCATTTTTAGTTATAATTCAATGTTGAGATCTGCATTGAAGGTCAGTTCCTCCCAAAGAATTCTACCAAAGAGGAGCATTCATCTTCGAGAGTTGTGATGGCTACGCTTTACAGCCTTAGTTTTCTGGTTTGATTTGACCATTGCTTTCATCTGTTTCAGCACTCGAGAAGCTGTTAAAAGATTATGCTGGGAAATATGCAACTGGAGATGAAGTTTTCATGGTTATCTTCCTAGTGCTTTATCTTTGTCTCTTCTAGTATACCCATGTATAGCATTCTGTGGCATGTGCAAGCACTTTCTGAAAGCATGGTTTGAAAGGTCCTGATGATGTACTCAAGATTTAAGTGCAAGGGGACTCTTGTGGGATAGTTCAGGTTATCACATTAGAGCAGTCAAGATATAACTACATACATTTTAAAACCTTGAATTTGTAAAATCAAAATTAAACTTGGCTATATACAGGTCATTCGCACAAGGAATTTCTAATAATAATATTCATGCCTCTTTTGTAGGCATTGAGGTTACTCTTATCTTCCAAATGTGATTTCGGACATTATTATCTGAGAGAAAGCTTAGAGGAAGGGAGGTGGAAGTGGGACAAAAACCCATAGAAAGAACAAAGATTTGTCTTTGCTAGCACATTATGCAAGAACTGGTAAAGAGTGAGGGAGGAGGAAGTGGGACAAAAACCCTTAGAACTAGGATTTGTTGATGCTATCTCATTATGCCAGTTTTATCCTTTATGGCATAACATACAATATGGGTTATGATCTGCTTCCTGTTTCTTGGATTATGATATGCACATGGTTCTTCTCTCAGAAAATGAAATTCTAAGCTGAAATTATGTTGGCATTGTGTGTAGCACTTTTGGGTAGCTTGTTCTGGCATGCTAAAACTTCATTTCTGGTTTACTATGCAATTTGAATGTGTGTAGTTAGATTCTGTGATTTGATTAGTCCTATTTGTTGTGCATCCCTGCAGGCAGACTTGTTTCTAGCTCCACAGCTTTACGCAGCAATAAACAGATTCAGCCTTGACATGGTAATCTTCTCCTTTTGAATTTCCTGTCTTTGGTAGATCTGGGAGCAATGTATGGATATCATTCCTGATTTCAAACATATTTAAAACCAATTATAATAAGCCTTTCACTGCATTTGCTTTATATGCATGTAACAGTAAGTTTCTCTTTCTTCAATGTATATGCAGACTCAATTCCCTCTTTTACTGAGGCTGCATGAAGCATACAGTGAGCTACCAGTATTTCAAAATGCTGTGCCAGAAAAACAGCCTGACGCCCCTTCATCATGAGTTAGTTATATAAATATTTGAGGAGGTAATTTGAAAGTTCTCACCAATCTTCTTCAAGGTATTTTCTCGTCTATCATGATTGCTGGTTTCAGGCAATTTCTTAGCCATAGATTGCCCATATTATACCTTGCAATTAATCTCTGAAGAGAATATCAATAACATTCAAAAGAATAAAAAACAGTAGCTTTTATCAGTGTGCTGCTATTTTCAATGATTGTTTTCAGATACATGGTTAAGTTGGATGATCAAGATTATCATTTTCCGTTCACTTGAAGCTTATCTTTATTCATTTTGTTCCTTTCATGTGCAGATCAACCTTTGTTGACCCTTAGCAAGCATGCAGAATAAAATGCCTACAGTTGGAGCTTTTAGTTAAGCTTTCAAAATCTCTGCGAGTATGATTGGGTTGTTCGATCAGTGAATCTGTCTACGGTATTATCCATTGAATCAATAAATAATCAAACACTTTGAGAGAAGCTGTGTGTGTTCATATGATATGATAATAACCATCGAATAAATTCTATACTGTTTTTCAGTTATATGACATTCAAGTATTTTCTACTTGGAAGCTTTTACTTAATTTGTCCACCCTATGAGAATTTTATGTCTTCGTGCTTTGAATCTCAAAATTTCATTGGTAAAATCACATGCATGAATAGAAGCAAACTGACTAGTGTGAATAAACTAGATTTATAAATCGTACTAGCAGCAAGCTAAGCCAGCTTTAACAATAGGTTCTTAATTTTCAATAGAGAAAATAGAAGCAAAATCATTGAAAAAAAAGTTAAAAGACAATTTGAAAAAGAAAGAAGAATCATGAAAAGAGTGAAAATTGTGAAAACCCCAACAGTGTGGATTTGTGTGGTGCATGCAAAATATTTATAGAAAACGGGCAATTTCATAATTTTACAGAACACAGGGGTATTAAAATAATGATATTGCAGAACAAGGATCGTCTCGGTCTGTTATGCATATAACACGTTTATTGATGCCTATTGGAAGGAAGAATGGAAGACGCATCTGCAGTGCGTCATTCTATGTTAGGTAAAGCAGTGTTGCCTGATGTTCGCCATATAACTGCTTATTCGCTGGCTTATGCGTAGAAAGGGCAATGCTGAAGGAGCTAGGAAACTCACAAATGAATTGATAAACATTGTGACTTGTAGTACACTGGTAGGTGAATTTTGCCAAGATGGGTAGTGAAAAAAGGCAGCAAGACTCTTGGATGCTATGTTCAAAGTGGGTTCAAGTCCTAGTTATGTGAGTTAAAAGACTCTGAGGGATGGGTGCTGTAGGAAAGGAAACCTCATGGCAACATTGAGTTGGAGAAAACAGACGGAAAAAAGAAAAGAAATGGCCAAATGTGATGACATATAATGCACTGATAAAAAAGCTAGGCTTCGTAACGAGTTGTTGGAGAAGGCTTCTTAATAATCTACTGTGGTGTAGTATTTTATTTACGAAGACAAAGAATTGGTCATACAGAGGAGCAGACCGGGTTTCGCTGTTTATGTTTCTTTCAGAAATATAGATATATTCTACATTGCTAGTGCCCAATTAAATTACTAATCACTTGAGCAAATATTATAATTTCAAAAATCTATGTATTTAGATTTGAAACTATATTTTATATTTTTGTTATCAATTATTTTAATTTTGTTGATCATTTATGCAAATATTTGTATATATATAACTGATCATTGTTGATCACTTTGCAAATATTTGTATCTGTGCATGCATCTGCTTATATATAACTGATCATCATAAATAAGTTGAAAATGGTCAAGATATATCTAAACACAGAAGGTTCACGTTTGTTTTTCTAAATACCAAGTAAGTCTCCCCAGATGCCATAATCATCACTTTGAACATTTAAAATGGAACACAGTTATAAATGAAACAAGAATAACTTTTAGCCCACTTTTGCCGCTCTCGGTCTGGACTTCTTAGGTTTTTTGATTCTCATATTACTGGCTGTTATAAGCTTGTAATCGGAGTGAGGCATTTCATTTAGCTTCCCAAATCTCTTCTCATAGAAGTGCCACAGTTCTGACCTAATCATGCAGAACATCCAGTGATCAGGAAACTACAGAACTGAGTAGGTCAGAGAATCACGAGGATCAAATCAAAGAATGACAAAATTTTTATATGTTTTACCAGTATGCCAAGAACTGAAAAGGTTTGTACTTTCCATACATTGCTTCAACGTCCATCTGAATTGTTTTAGTGGTGGAGTTTCTAGCGTGGACCTGCAATATTAATTAGTGAACGAACAATGACACCAAACGCATTCCAGCAGGTGAGAATGCATAAAGATTCATAGGAAATGACCTGTTTCAAATGCCTTGTAGTTTCAGAATCAGTAGGAATCACATGGTAAAATCCCATGCACACAAGCACATTGGCACGCGTAAATGGACCAAATCCATCAATCTTACTGAGCTCGCTCCCCAGCTTGTCATAGGTTGTTGAGCTGGCTTCGTTGCAAACTTCTTCCAGTTCTCTTAATTGAATCCTGCCTTCAACAACACCCTGGGCTAGTTTTAATATACGACCTGCTCTGTACCCAAGGTTGCAGCGGTTTGCCAGAAATCTTTCATCAAGTTTTGCTAGTTCTTTTGGGCTAGGAAAGTTGCCAATCCTATCACAGGCAGATGGTTCTGTCCCTTCAGAACATTGAAGGTCAGACACCAAACAAGGACAATCATCTTCACTGTTGTTTTGAAGGAAGCTTTGTTTCAAATTTTCATCCATCTTTGTAATTCTGCCCATCAACTTGGTAGCCGCTTTCGAAACTTCCCGCTTTCTCTTTGACTCTTTTCCCGCAGGTGTCTTCGGAATGAAATGCTCAGTCTCAGCTTCAGCAACAGAGATGCCGGATGGGCAATGCTGCAGTTCCCATTGAAGCTCACAAAGTGCTCTAGCCATGCTCAAAGTTCTTGGCCACCTATTAAAATTAAATGGATGCCCAGCTCTTAGTTAAAAATTAAAGTTTCAACAATTTGCAAAATGCTCTTCGGTCTGAAACCTCAAATCATACACCAAATTTTGCAAAATTGGGTTAAGATTTAAGCTTAATCTATGAGGCAGTTTCTGAGCATAAAATGCAGGAAACATTTTTTATACATTGCAACATCCGTATATATGGTATGCCTAGTCATTGCATTGCAATGTATATAAGAAAATTAAAGGAAAAAGGCCGTTCTTACGCGTAGAGACATTATATCAAACGGATAATTGGCAAACATAAAAGAGAAGAAATTGAAGCCAGAAACTAACTGGCAATTGCAGAGCAGAATGCATTTAACCATATCCTCAAACAATGTAGGCGAGCGAAACACTCTCCCACTAAAATCCCTCATATACTGAAATTCCTCCGCCACAACCCTTTTAAACTCTCTCACATTCTTCTCATCCCTTTCCGACAACCGCAGCATTCTCCTAACTTGACTCAGCAACGCGTCTCGCTGTTGATCCGACAACGACAACGCGGACGCAGACCGAGAATCGTCAACTTTGATGTGAATAGAATGGGGATCTTGTTGGGATTGATAGATGGTGACATAGACTGAGGAAAGATTGGCGTCAGCGTCGTCGAGAGAGACACGTAAAGGACGAGAAAGGGATCGGGAAAGAGGATCCCAGCGATTGGGAGACATCATGAACAAGCCGTGACTGCACACTGCCGTTTCGAGATTGAATGTTTCAGCTGCTTGGCTTAATGGGAGCATCAGCACACAGTCCTCCTCCGCCTTCATCGTCAATCTCCAATGAGGCTTCCTGGAATTTCTATGCATGGTAAAAAAAGATAACACAGACAACGAATATTTTTAAAATCTCAACTAATTAACAAATTAATTTTTTTTTAATGTTTAAATTCATAAAATTGCGGACAAAAATAAGAGGAATTTAATAATACATAAATATAAAAGAAATTAAATTTTATTTTAACTTAATAATTTTATTATTTTTTTCTTCTCAAAAATTAGAAAAGAAAAAGATTAAGAGAATATTTTATTCTAAAATTATATTGAAATATACGTCCTTCATAGGTTTGCAATGTCAGTCTTAAATTATTTTGTAATTATTATTGTATTTTCATTTACTTTTAGATATCTCCAGGGTTAAATTTTGGGATTTGAATTAGGAGTTATTTTCCAATTCCGCAACCAACGGCAAACTCCCATTTCTTTTTAGGGTAAGATTTCGTCAATTTCACTAATTGGTTCATTATTAATTTATATCAAACCGACCATGTTAAGTTAGAACTTAATTAAAAAGTATGGGATAATAAAGTTATGAATACAAATAAAGTTGTCACATATTTGATAAGACAAGTATAAAGACTATCTATTATTATTATTATGTGTTAAATTTTTAAAGAAATCATCCTAATTTTTATTTTCTTTGTGTGGATATATATATTATATATATATATATATAAAAGATTTGTAGGTATATATTGTTTTATTAATATTAGTACGAGAGAGACCTGGAGCAACGAATTTAGTAGGCCATAAGCTATGAATAGGGGATTTGAGAATTTATTTTGTGTGAGGTGTGCGTTGAAATAGTCAGGCATGCATGCGCGGAAGAAAATGTGAGTGGACACAACTGAAGAATTCAAACATCTCTTGAGATTAAAATAGACAAAATGACCCGGAAAATTCAAAACTCTTGAGATAAAATGACAAAATGACCAAGGAAATGTGAGTGAAGACGGCTGAAGTAGTCAAACATCTCTTCTTAAGATTAAGATATAAAAGCTAGTAGTAGTTGGTAATGAAAATCGGCTTCACCTGCTACCATCGACATCCTTTTGTTTACAATTCATTTCTTTTACTTGAAAAACCTGCCAACTTGTTCGTGTTGAATTTCGGCAGTTTGAATCGTTCTTTTCTCTCCAGGAAACTTGTGATATTCATCAAAAGACCTCAACATGATTTAGACATTTCATATTTAATGAATACCCGCCAATCGAAATCTGCCACTGTGTTTGAATGATAAATTACTAAATGCATTGTCCTTTCTCTATGGTACTATATTTAATACTGGATCAATCTATAGAGAAATTTCACCTTCTTTTTTTGTTGTAATGTTTACTTGAGGGTTAAAAGAATCAACCATTGACTTTGTATCTACCAACATGATTTGGTTGCAAATTTGAAAAAAATTTCCTACCTAGTCTTATCATGTTTGATGCTTTAGCATGCGTGCTTTGGTTTGGGGAACGATAGCAAATGTTTTTTCAGTTTTATGCAAGACTAGCTAGAAAGTATTGAAGTTTCTTCAGCTTTGGAGCATACTTTTTGTTTGTTGAGAAATGATTGTAAAAGTTCAAGTTTTTCTGCTGTCTGTTTACATCCAAGTTTTCATCATAGCAGCTGTGACTAATGATGAAGATTGTGAGTTCACTTCAATCAGCATCTCCAGTTTTCGTGGTTTCTATGACATAAACAGAACACTTTCAGATTGGGAACTGTTTTCTTGATTTTACATGCTGGTTGTTTTGAGTTATTTTGCGTACTTATGTTCGAAGTAGGAAATACGTTCCTTTAGGGCAACACTTGGATGATTCTGTTCCAAAAATCCCTTGTCTATTTCAGAATTTGGTCGCTGACATTGAAATATTTCCATTTTTTTTGTACTTCCTCGGATTTTATGCAGTTGCGATTCTGAAATCTCTCGAGGATATTTGGGAGCATGTACCACCAAATTGGCAGGGCGCAGATCCCTGTGACAGTAATTGGCAAGGAATTGGTTGCACCAATTCGCGCGTGGCAACCGTGTATGTGCTTGTAAAGATTTTACATGTTGAAGCTAATGGAAGAATGCTTCTTCTATTGTCATTTTAAGCCATCAATTCTCTGTTTCAGAACATTATCAGGAATGGGATTGAACGGTCAGCTTTCAGGAGACATCACGGGGTTATCGGAGTTGAATACTCTGTACGTCTTCTATCGTCACTTGAATGTCATCCTTTTATGAAGCTCATGTTTCAACTAATTATTAATATGTGATTTTATTTGGTGGAAATTTTGTCGACTATAGGGATTTATCTTACAACAAGGGTTTGAAAGGACCTCTTCCACCAACAATTGGAAATTTGAAGAAGCTATCAAACTTGTAAGTACATATATTCTTGTCAAAGCATTTCCTGACATGAAATTTCTATGGTTAAAACTTAGGAGTCCTTACAAATAATATGTTCTTATTTTGCATGCCAGAATCCTGGTGGGTTGCAGTTTTTCTGGACCAATTCCTGACTCGATTGGATCTCTCAAGGAGCTTGTCTTTCTGTAAGGATTTTGACTCTTTAATTCTAAAGCTAAGCTCCTGCAATTGCCAATAGTATGCTGTCCTTGAGGGGTCTGAATTTTCTCATTGCCACTGCATGCAGATCTTTGAATTTGAACAGCTTTAGTGGAAAAATTCCACCTTCTATTGGTAAACTGTCAAAACTTTACTGGCTTGACCTTGGCGACAACCAACTTGAGGGGGAAATCCCAGTTTCTGATGGAAGTTCACCTGGTCTAGATATGCTAGTTCATGCAAAGCACTTGTATGTCAAATCTGTTTGATCTTTTTATTTCTCCTTAGCTGTTTGACCTTGCATTGTTTTCATTGATATGTGATTCTTTTCATTATCGGCAGTCATATTGGGAATAATAAACTCTCGGGCTCAATCCCAGAGAAACTTTTCCAACCAGACATGGTTCTGATACATGTGTAAGTTTCATAAAGTTTGCTACGAACTAGAACTTGTAGTTTATTACCTTTCTAGTCCTCTCACTTTTTCACTCTTTGTGCCAGGCTATTTGACAGCAACAAGCTCACTGGCGAGCTTCCTTCTACCCTTGGAAGTGTTAAAACTTTGGAGGTCGTGTAAGTAACTGCATCCCATAATCAAGTGAATTTCTACAGATAGATTCTCAAAAATGAGACTCTGGATTCTTTTCTGATGAATTTTCTCATCTTGATTTCAGACGTTTTGATAGGAATCAATTAAGTGGGCCTGTTCCTTCAAACCTCAACAATCTTGGAAGTCTTCAGGAGCTGTAAGCTTACCTGCCTATACATTGCACTTAGATTTCATGTGTCATTCTTCAAGAGTCATCATCATTTTGCACAAATCATTTTACAATCATGAGTGTTTGGGGATGATTTTTTCAGGCTTTTGTCCAACAATAAACTGACTGGTGCCATACCCAACCTTACCGGCTTGAACACTCTCAGCTATTTGTAAGTAGAAAATGCTTTCACATCAATTATACGGGTTAGTCAGTTAGGCGAAGCATCTCTTTTATTGCTTCAATTTTCATTCTATCACAAAATGATTTGCAGGGACCTGAGTAATAATACTTTCAATGCATCAGACGTTCCTTCATGGATTTCAAGTTTACAGTCCTTAACAACATTGTATGTCTCACTGTCCTTCCTTACTCCTTACCATTGGAACACATTTGCATTTGCTATTTGACTATGCTTGCATAAAACTATACCAATTTATTCTCGTCCTCAGTTGCTGCTGCTTTTAATAAAGTAGATGAGCTGATTTTATTAGTAAATTTCTTGTCTTCAACTCATGTTGAAATAAACTAATTTCAGCTGCATAAGTAAACATTTCATGATCACATAACGAGAGGTTGCTTTTGAGCATTCAGGCTTAATTCTTTACAGTAAAATTTGTTTTAACTAGGAGAATGAACTACTTTTTGTTGCAGAATGATGGAGAATACAAAACTTCAAGGTCAAGTTTCTGCCAATCTGTTCCGTCTTCCCAATCTACAGACTGTGTGAGTAATAGCTTATATTTCAAATGGCACTGCATTCTCAACGTAGTAGCTATAGAAAATTATAGAGCAAGCACACCAAGTTATAAACTAGCACTCTAATTTTAGTATCTTATTTTGACAGCATTATGAGAAGTAACAAGCTTAATGGCACCTTGGACACTGGCACCAGCTATGGAAACCAGCTGCAACTCATTGATTTGCGAAGTAATCTCATCTCCGGCTTCACAGAGAGAGGAGGAGCAATTGATGTTGACTTAATGTAAAGCTTACTCCTTTCAATATAAAATATTTTTTCTCCTAACATAACAACTTGTTTTCAACTGACTCAGGTTATTTTCTTCGCATATTTGCAGACTTATTGATAATCCAATTTGTCAAGAATCGGGACCGTCCAAAACTTACTGCAGCATTTCCCTGCCAAATTCCACTTATTCAACACGAACAAAGAATTGTATATCTGCTTCCTGCAGTTCAAATCAGATTTCTAGCCCAACCTGTCAATGTGCATACCCATATACAGGAACTCTAGTTTTCAGAGCTCCTTCCTTTTCAAACTTGGAAAACAGAACTTACTATGAAACTCTCGAGCAGTCTATGATACAATCTTTTCAGTCTTCTTTAAAACTTCCTGTAGATTCAATTTCTCTCAGAAATCCACACAAGAATGCATTTGACTACCTTGAATTGACCCTAGAAGTATTTCCTTCTGGCCAAGATCGTTTCAATCGAACAGCAGTTTCAAGCATTGGTTTTGTTCTTAGCAACCAGACCTACAAGCCTCCACCTAGTTTTGGAACTTTCTACTTTGTGGGTGATCCGTATCAGTTCTTTGCTGGTAATTCTGCTAATATGAAAACAATGAATTTTTTGTGTGTTGCATTTAGTATTGATGCATCTGTTTGTTCCTCATCTTTTAGGAGAGTCTGGAGGATCAAAGTCAACAAACATTGGCATTATCATCGGAGCAGCAGCTGGAGGTTGTGTACTATTGTCACTATTACTCCTTGCTGGGGTTTATGCTTATTGCCAAAAGAGAAGAGCAGAGGATGCGCATGAAAAGAATCCTTTTGGTATGTTAATGACAATCTAGATGGCATTTTTCTAGTATGTAAATTATTAGACTTTTAATATTGCATGGTACAAATGCAGCACATTGGAACATGAGTAAGAGCAGTGGCAGCATTCCTCAACTGAAAGCAGCAAGATGCTTCTCATTTGAAGATCTTAAAAAGTACACCAACAACTTTTCTGAAGCCAATGAGATCGGATCTGGGGGCTACGGAAGGGTTTGAATCGTCGTGGCATTTACTCAATATAGTTCAAAGTTAAGACTTCCATCAAATGATTTCACATTTTTTTGAACATTTTTGCAGGTTTATAGAGGAAATCTTCCCACTGGAGAAATGATTGCCATCAAACGAGGTCAACAAGGCTCTATGCAAGGTGGGCAAGAGTTTAAAATGGAGATTGAACTTTTATCAAGAGTTCATCACAAAAATCTAGTGAGCCTTTTCGGATTTTGCTTTGAGCGGGGTGAACAAATGCTAGTATATGAGTACATTGTAAATGGTTCTCTGCGTGATAGTCTGTCAGGTATCTTCTTAAGTTCTTCACCCTCTGAATTGAAGAAAAATGTCCATAATTGTCTGAAAAAGTTGCATGCTAAATAAATGCAGGGAAGAACGGAATCAGATTGGATTGGATAAGGAGACTTAAAATAGCACTTGGTACAGCGAGAGGTCTAGCCTATCTGCATGAGCTTGCCAATCCTCCTATTATACATAGGGATGTGAAATCAACCAACATACTTTTGGATGAACGATTAACTGCAAAAGTTGCTGATTTTGGTCTCTCAAAATGTATGGGTGATAGTGACAAGGGTCATATCTCTACTCAAGTTAAGGGCACAATGGTGAGTACCTGCATATCACTACTGCCCTGTTCTGTTTCTTTATTCATTTTTGCCGAGTAATGTTAGATGAAGGGAAGGTTAAAGTTTAGTCATATATCTCTATCATTTTATTCAAAGAAGATTCTAAGCAATGTTTTACGCACCGAGAATGTATTTTTCTGGGTGTAGGGTTACTTGGATCCTGAATATTACATGACACAACAATTGACGGAAAAGAGTGATGTTTATAGCTTTGGAGTGCTGATGCTGGAGTTACTTAGCGGACGAAGACCCATAGAGAGAGGAAAATATATAGTGAGAGAGATAAGAATGGCAATGGATAAGAAAAGAGAACTATACAACCTTTATGAATTAATTGACCCAACCATTGGTTTGAGTACAACACTGAAAGGTTTCGAAATGTTTGTGGATTTGGCAATGAGATGTGTGCAAGAATCAGGATCTGACCGGCCTACAATGAGTGAAGCAGTGAAGGAAATTGAGAACATTTTGCAGCAAGCTGGACTTAATCCTAATGCAGAATCAGCGTCCAGTTCAGCGAGCTATGACGCAATCAAGGGAAATTATCATCCGTACAGCAATGAAAGTTTCGATAATAGTTATAGCGGTGGCTTTCCAGGTTCAAAAATTGAGCCCCATTGAGTTTTCTCTTGGTGTTTCAAAATATTGAACTTGGCTAGAGTAGAGTAGATGCAATTTATTTTGGATTTTGGTTACTGTTTGTACCATTTGTTACTTGCTTGTGCATATTTGATTAAAAACTGTGTATAAGAAGAGCAATATGTGTACTTCTATTGAAATAGACCGTGTAAATTGTGTGGGACTTTTTTTCGGATTACTCGAACATTCTAGTATTTTTCTCTTTATTCTCGGATTCTATCATCGTTTCCTTTTCTTCTTTGTTTTCTTTTCTGAATTCATTGAAAAATCATTGAAGATATGTGTGGAAGTCTCTTGCATTTCATCAAAATGTAGACAGTTATCATGCAAAAAGCGTTTTTCTTGCAAACTGGAATACAAATGTATTCCTCAGGTCATTGGCCACTCCAGCAGATTATAAAGTACCGCGTATTATTCTTAACTCAGTGATCAAGCTTTTGGCCGGCGTTCCATCTCAGTTTGTTGAATCTGATTCTAACCAGCATCGGAACGTAAATTTCGTTAAGCTGTGACCCGAAGCAGAAGAAATGATCAAGCCAGAACAGTCCTTCTGGTCTCAGCACTATATATATATATATATATCATACGGTATCATACTGTATGAACTAGAGCATGCATCGGGGATCCAGTTGCTTAGAACATGCACTGAATGGACAATATCCAGTGTGTTTTTGAAAAACGGAAGCCTATGTGAAACGCTGATGTGCAATGCAATCAAGCATCGAGCGGCCATCAAGCTGTTGAATGGACCGTCCAGATTCATTGAGCTTGTGTTCATGGTAATATTTCTCTCCCTAATTCTAGGCCTAGCAGCAAATGTCCAAGCTCCTCCTCCAATGTCATGTCCAATTCGGATTGTCCCAGGTGCTTTCGCTTGCTGAACTTCATCAAGTCCATAATCAAGTTTTCCATTGTCAAAGTGCTATCTAGTTTTCTCTCTGCCCTGCAAATCCAAGTAGCCAGGTACATTCTTTCTGTCAATGAGACATTGGTAGCATTGCAGGTGTATGGATCCCCCAATGTGCTTGTACCTGCTTGTTTTGCTCACAGGCTCTCAGGAAATGGCGTGGGGCTCGACATAATTTATCGGAGATTTTGAATTGCATTTTCGACGGGGCAGTGGTTCACATTCCTTAAGCATAAATAAACCTCTGAGCAGAAACATATCGACCCTCTTCACCAATCTCATAGGTCATATACTTCAACAACTCTTCCCGAAACTTTAAGAAGCCACCTCCAACCAGCGTCATCACTTCGTTGGATTCCATCCTCGGAGGGTACCCCAACCGCCGCTTGTGAGGACCAACTGCAACCTTCACCTTATCTGGCAAACCAATGGTAAAATCATCACCTTAACTTACTTATCCCTTCAAACCAAATGGTCTTGACTTTGTCAGTTGAATGTTCATGCTCTCTAGTAAGCTCGATTTTCGTAGAGTTTAGCTAATCCAAGAGAGCTATACTTTTCTAGAGAGAGAGAAGCATGGTTGGTATACCCATTTAACATCAAGCTGAAAGAAGGGCCTGCAAAAATGTGATTGTGAGAAGAATGACGAGTATAACAAGCAGAAGCATTTTCAGTGTCAACTTGTTCTGTATTTGTAAGTTACAAATGTAACATCCTCAAATTTAGGAAAAGATAAAAGTTACGAGAAAATCACAAATTACAAGTTTGTAACATCTTCAAATTTAAGAATTGTTTGAATATTTTAACACATGTATATTTATTATAATTTTGTGACATTTTATTGATTATTTGAATAGAAAAATATATAAGAGAAACTTTAAAAATGTGTTGGGAAAAAATTTGGCGAAAACTAAGTCAAAATAGTGATAAAGGACAAAATTATTATTTTAAAAGAATAACAATGGATGAAATTAAAGAATAATAAATTAAAGGTGTTATAATAGAGATTATTAAAGAAATAAAATGGTTTGAATAACTCTCAAAATGCAAATTCTGTCTTTTTGTCAAAAAAGGATAATTTTGTCAAAAAGAGAAAAATTATCAAATTGCCAGTGTAAAATTTGAGCATTCAAAAATTTTAGAAATGTTAGAAATAAGACCTAGAAAAAAGTAAAATTGAATTTGAACATGAATTTACTTAGAAAAGATGAAAAATGACTAAAGTGACCAATTTTATTAAATAAGGACAAAATAATCATTTCATAAGGAGTAAAAGGGAAGGTGGAGAGTTAAATAAAATGAAAAATCTTAAATTTGCTGAAAAATACAAAGTTATTGTGATAAATTCAAAAGAACACATTAGAGATTCATTAAAAAAGTGAAGGGCAAAATAAGAAATTTGCCCATTAATATATAAAGGCCAAGTTCTAAAAATATTTGCAAATTTCTTCTTCGTCCCTAGGCAGAAATCTGGTGCTCTCTCTCTTAAGGTTTCTTCATTTTTCAAGTCAAAATCATAAAAAAATAAATGTTATCTCAAATTGATCCCGAAGACAAAAAAAATGTTCTACATCAAGAGCTTTTCAATTTAAGGTAAATATTTCATCCATTTATAATGTTTCAAAATTTGATATATAGTTTATGATACTTCCATGGTTATAATAGGTGAAAGAGAATAAAGAATTGGCGATTATGGTAAGAACTTGAAGAATTTATGAAGAAAGAGGTAAGATTGCATAATATTTAAATTTGTAAAAATTAGGGTTTATGAAATTATTAATTTTTATGTGAAATTGAATGTGTATTTATATGATGGTATGTGTAGAAATGTGAGAAATGCTAGAAAATAAAAGAAAAATGTGTGAACATCATTATGAAAATTTTAACCATAATGGTACATTATTAATTATTGAATTTTGATTGATAATTAAATGTGTATTTGTGTAATAAAATGTGTAGAAATTAGTAAAAGATTGGAATAAAAATGTGTGGACATCATTATGGAAAATTGTTCATAATGGTGTATATTGAGTTATTGAGTTTTAGTTGATGATTAAATGTATATTTATATGGTGATATGTGTAGCAATGTGTAAATTACTAAAAAATGAAAGGCAAATGTATGAACACTATTATGAAAAATTTGGTCAAAATGGTAAATATTGCATTGTTGAATTTTGTTTGATGATTAAATGGGTACGTGTATGATAATATATGTAGCAATGTGAAAATTACTAGAAAGTACGAGAAAAATATATGAATACTATTATAGAAAATTTAGTCATAATGGTGTATACTGAATTGTTAAGTTTTGATTGATAATTGAACAGGTATTAGCATGATAACATGTGTATCAATATAAAAATTGCTAAACAATAGAAGCAAAAAATGCATGAAAACTATTATGCAAATTTAGTCCATAATGGTGTTTAGTTGTTTGAAAGATTGTGAATGATGGAAATGATAGTCATCATGCATAATATTATATATAATGACTAAGAAATATAAATTTAGTTGGAGAATGAGAGAAAAATGTGGTAGAATTAAAGTAATAGAATTCGGTCATCATGTGTACATATAATAAATTTATGTAATATTATAAGTTGATGTAATTTTAATATATAAATTAATTATTATTAATGAAATTTTAATTATTTATTTTCTAATAAAATGTATGCATTTATTTAAAAGAAAATATATTTATATTGGACCTAAAATATATATGAGTTTTCTTCATTAAATTAAAGTTATTATATTGGACCAAAAATAACATATTGCTTATTCATTAAGATTAATTATCACATAAAGTTGCAGTAAAAAGTATAATGCATCTATAATACATGAATGAGAAATTATCAATTTTGATAATATATTTTATATAAGAATTTAAAATTTGCATATTAAAAGGAGAATGTAAGTTATAACATTCAAATTATGGCTTTTAATTTTTCATTATATTCTTGTAACTGCAATATTCAAATTCAAAATTTACAATTGCACCATTGAGTGGTCATAATGACTCTATTAAGTGCAAGATTAAAAATTTTATAAATAAGGATATATTTTGCTTTGTTAAGGTTCTACTTGAAATTTTTATTAAACATTGTCTTAAAAGGATTTAGAGAGTTTAGAAAAATTTGAAAATATTCAAAAATATCAACAAAAGTAATGACAAAAAATTAATTATTTATATCTTTCACACTTAATTTTTTTACTTTTAAAAATATTTTAAAATTGTATACTTTCAATACCTTCAATCTTCAACTCCATTTCCCATTCTACTTTCTAACAGAAGAAGAAGAAGTTTCAGTTGTTGCTTTTAAAATTATCCAAAATTTTTAAATTATGAGCCAAAATTTATTCAATAAAAAATTACCAAACTAAAAAATAAATAAAAATTACTAACTAATATACTATTTTTTTTATTAAAATTTAAAAAATCTCAAAATTTTCTTAAAATAAAAAATGATAATTGAAAATACGAATTTGAGTCTCAAAAGGATAATATGTAATTAGGCAAGGTTATTCATTCCAAGGAAGAGTGTTTAGACAAAGTTGATTTGGTAATAAAATATCATTAATTGCATAATTAAGAATATTAGTTGTAATCCCACATTATAATCTCTTTCCAATATTGAGGATTTTCTATTTGTTTGTTGCAATATTTGTTAGCAAATTGGAGGTAGAAAGAGATCAAAATCCTCTATGTTCACAAATTTTTTATACAGGTCATAAACTAAATCAAGCTCTCAAGGTGTTCTATGTGATTGCTTCCAAGCAAAGTGGTGTGTTAACACTTTTGCTCATCCATTTTTTACAAACAAGATCTCTAATAATGCACCATAATTGATTACCTAAATATTTCACTACTTGTTCTTGATCAACATAGAGATTCTCTTTTTGTATATCAACATAAAAAGTTCAGTTTTAGTAATAATTCTGAATTAATAATTATGTTAATATTATTTATGATTTAGTGTTCAATCTAAAAATTATGCATCACATATTTGTACTTGAGTTTTATATGCAACCTTAATCAAAATACATTTAACGTTTAATTAATTTTAACATATGGTGAACTACAAATTTTAGTAAATAAAATGAAAAAAAATTATTAAAAATTAGTATCATCAAATACTTCTTTTTAAGTGTAGTTTCAAAATTAGGTAAAATTACTTCAAATACCAAGATACACTCTTACATCTACTATTATATTAGGATAAATTATCCAATATTTTGAAGAGTAAAAAGGCTTTAAAGTGGCCCTTAATTTCTGGCCCAGCTTATCATAAAAGCAGAAGCCAACTTCTTCTTTCCTAGGAATGACTTTAAAAACAACATCAGCCCTTTAGTTTAAGTTTTATCAACTTTATTTATTTATTTATTGCATCCTAACCGAGGACAATAACAATTGGTAATATTGGAACATGACCTATGCAATCAGTGGTCCATTGGTTCAATAGTGTACCTTTAAAGTTTATTACTAACTCTTTAGTATCAACTTTTTTTTTCTAAAAAGAAAAAAAAACTTTATTTAATTTTAAAAAAAAATCAAATAACTTGTTTAATAAGTTATTATGTAAAAACTGTTTTTTTCTTGGGCATTATATATACAAAATATATATATATATATATAATTCTATTTCATTATTTATACATTCAATAATACTGTAAATTTATATACAAATTAATATTATATTTTTTTTTAAAAAAAATTGTAACTCTTTTTTATTCTTGTGAAATATAAAAAATATATGATAATATTAATTTTGTAAAAATATTTAAAAAAAATAAAAATAATAAATAATACCATATAAATAATTGAATTGAGCTTGTAAATGAATAATTTATGTCAGTATTAATTAGTTTAGTATACATTTCGTTTCCAGCACTTATTATTTGTTTCACAAAATGCATCAAATTTTTTAGCCATGAATAAGCATAGCTATACGAACAAACTCCCCTAATGGATGATCATTATCTTGGATTGTGTTATGTTGGCATAATTTCAGGATCGTTTGCAAAATCTAGGATTTGATTGATTCCGTAAATCTTCAACACTGGAAAACCCGGATGAACATTTTCTTTTTCTTTGACATATAATGTTTTTTTAATTAAAAAAAAATCAGTTTACAAGTCAAGTGAGATTTAGAGGTGGAAAGTTGATTAGATTTTGATTTTGATGATGCTGTGACATTGAGTGTCATCTTTAGTAAGTGTGCCCACAACTACTTTCATCATTTTCTTATGTTACTTAACAGTTTAATATTATATATTGACCACTTAATTACTGTCAAAGCCTACCAAGATTATGAATTTCTTAAGCTTAATATTGAACACTAAACAATCTCAGAACAGAAAAGTGAGAATTATTATGAATTTTATCACTATATATTCAAGTTATTTTCACCGCTTGCACACAGCACAAAAAGTAATGAGGTAGCATTCATGTATCACCATTAGTTGGACAAGCTAGTGCCAGCTTCCTCAAATTTTCGATGATCATAACCAGCTTTGTGTTCAGCCTATTCACAAAGCACTTTGGCACCCATCCTGCGGGATCCAACTGTTAACCCAAAACAAAAATTGGGTTTAATCAACATGGCCATTGCATCAAAACAAAAGCAATGCAACTTTTTTAGTTACCTGAACAACGTAAGTGACCATGCATGAATCATCTTCAAGCTTCTCTACAACCCATCCTGATTGAAGCAACAATCCTCTGATTGAATTGTTATGCTTCGGATGCAATCCGGCAGCTATCTCCTTTGGCAGTGAAGCCACTGCTACCACCTACGACCCCCGGAAAATTTTAAAACATACAATTTTACGTTGTTTCTGTAATGACAAGGAAGATAGTTGGTCGATCTTCTGTGTTCTACTTACAAGAGTGCCATCTTCCATGGTTTCACGACGCTCATAGACTATGAATTCTCTGTTTCTGAACAGTGGTTTAGAGTTTTCGCCAAACCTGAGACGGATTATGCTCAGGTTGTCTTCAAGATCTTTGATGTACTTGGCTTCCACCAGGTCAGAATCCCATTGCTGCAAGAAAATTTGACGGCAATGTTAAGACTTAACAGTATGGTAATGTAAATCTATTTTAATATTAGGAATTGCTGTCATAAAACAATTCCAAGCGCTATTTAAAAAAAAATTGTATAATTTCTTTGCATTAGCGAACCAAAATAGCTGTAATTTTATCTTTCTATGAAGACAATTAGACATTAATTGATTAAACAAAATGGTAAAAGGACAAAAGTTTTCTTTTCATTTTGTTTGACCAGAATCCAACTGACCATTCATTTTTTTTAAAACAATCATAATGATAGTTAGCAAATATCAACCAGTTAATAGCATGTCATATTTTTTTTTCTCAATCAAAATTAATGATAGTTAGCTCCACAAGTTTTGATTGATCACCTTGGCAGCATCTATGGCGTTGGCAACAGTGATGAATTGCTGTGGTGAGACAGATTTGAGCAGCCAACGGCTTCGGAACGTATGAAGCGAACCAGACCTTCTCTTTGAAATCTCTACTCCATTGTCAAGAGTTTGAATTTTCCATCCATCACTTCCATTTCCACACCTGTTTGATTCTGAAGCTGATAACAATTCCTGTATGCAGTTCTCACTCGCAAAGTGCACATATCTCCTCAACGAATCTTCGCTTATCGACCTTCACAACATTCAAAGGAAGCAACCATGGAGAAATAAATTCACATCAGAAATGATGAATGAAAGAGTATTAAGAGATCAAAAGGGAGAAAAATATTTACCAGGATCTGCTGCAAGGTGCTGGACTGTTCATTGCAGGATTCAGAATTGTTCTACAGTCTGCTTTCTACTCCAAGGAAATGAACAGAATGAAGAAATATATATCTGTCTCTGTGTGTGTGTGTGTGTGTACGATGAAGAGAGAAGATTGAACAAAGGTTAGAGGGAGAAACACAGAAGAGTAAAATATTGAGAAGCGGGGGGAAGTGATTGAAGCACATGCAATGGCAGAAGAAGCTACTTGATTAGAAGTGGGGATAAAAGATGGATTCTTTACTTGAAGGAAAGAAGCAAGAAAAAAGGAGTGGGGAAGAAGATGCACATGGAGTGTTGGAAGCTTTTAAAAAATCAACAGTGAGATGTAGAGAAAAACTAAAAATATAGAGAGGAATTCAATTCAGTAGATTAACAAAACCCCGTCTGGTTAAGGGTGACAATGACCCTACTGAAACACCAACGTCAGGTCCCAAATCACATGCCTTTGGCATAGTTTAATTATATCAAAAACTGGACCTCAACCGCAAATCGTAAAGTTCAGAAACTTAATCTAATCTTGTTTTCCAGCTTAGTAAATTGAGTTTTTGGACACATGCTGTTGATTTTCACATGCTTTCTGGATTTATATACATTTGAGTTATGGTTTCTCGGAACGCATTCATTGAATCAGAGAAGTTACAACAGAGGACAATGATTAAAGGGAAAATGGTAATATGCAACATTTTGAATAATAATAATAATAAGCCGACGGAAAAAAGTTTCTTTTGGAAGTAAGAATGATGAAAGAGAGAGATTAAATTATCAGAAAAGTTTAATGCCTTTATTGCATTCATTACTACTTACAGCCAAGTGAATTAAAAAATGAAACATAAAATTTTTGCACCCAACCACCAGGCCCCCTTAAATGCATAAGAAAAAAGGACAAAAGATTGTCAAATTTGCTGCCCCAAGAAGCCTTTAGCTTTCAGGCTTTCGACAGTTTCACGAACAGCATCTTCAACCGGAGTGAAGACTAGCCCCAGATCCAGTAATCTTTTGGCTGCATCTTTGCAAGCAGTCAGGCCTGGTTGAGTTTCTCCATTGAACCTACACAAATTGGAAGAAATATTAATGATTAAATTAAATCCATTTGGAAACCATTAAAAGGCCAATAAGAAGCAGAAGGACATTATTGATTTGAGCTCATAATCTTCGAAATTTTGAGACCCTAAAAGCCAAAACTACTATACGAAACAATCTATCTTTCTCTTTTTTTGTACTACATTAATTTTAACTAGCATGTATCAAATCAAATATTGGAAATGTTCATCATACAAGGACTCCAGAGCAGAACATAAAACATAAAGCGCTTCAGCAAGGTCAAATGGAGAACATCTAATGCAGAAGGCATGTGTGTTCACAGCAACAGAATTGACAGATTTATCTGAAGATAATTCTTGTATTCTACTGTAACCACCACATAGTGAATTATTGGAGCCTCAACGGACTAGGTAAAAGAAAATTCCCACTTCATAAAAGCAGACATGTATTGCTATAAAGAGATGCACTACTTATGCAAAACAGTTCAAAAAAGAAATTTTTTTAATAAAAAGTAAAAATACTTGGGACGTTATATTCAAAAGAAACAAAAATTCAATTAAGAGAAGCTCCCAACTTTCTACAGGGCTTCCCACTATAACAATAAAAAGATAAGCATCAGAAAGTTGTAATTATTTGAGATATATTTTATACCCATGTCCACCTGCACACCACATACAGTGCAATTATCACCTTCAACTACAGCACCGTGGTTAAATCTGGATTTTTCCCATAGATATATGACTGATGTGCAAACAAGACTTTTGAAATTTGAGTACTATTGGGTCACTATATGTGCTAAAAAAATTTCCAATTCTTTCACATCCCATTGCTTCAACTTCAACAAACCAAATCAACTTTGCCTCTCAGCCATACAATATGGTATTCTCGGTAGTCCAGAGCTTACCATTGAAGAAAGGGCAACAACGTGCAAATTGTAATTGCAAAAATGTTTCCCAAATAATCAAACAATGACAAGTGATTTATAAGAAGGCCACATTGTTGGGTTCAAAACAAAGGGCAAAACTTCAAATATCCTCATAACCTCCCTCCCCCACCATTATTGCCACTTTTGCCAGCACACTGCCAAAAGCAATTCCCACGATTAACCAAATCACCCTACAGTGTCCTATGATAAGTTAAAACAATAATGACTGCTTTATCAAAATTCAAATAGATATTAAAAGCACTAACAGGCCAAATATAGACATTTATTATCAAATCATATTCGGATTTACAAAGTCACATTTTTCTAGCCATGCTTATAAGATTTGATTTAGGTCTTCTCTATTATTGGGAATCACAACAACCCAAAACAAAATCATGAAGCACCAAAATGACATAACACTTTTTTTTATCACAAACCGTAAGTATTTAGCATGAGGGTGTAGGAAACACAAACCTGTGAACTGGAAATTCAGGAAAGAGTTTGAAGACTCTTTCAGCAAAATCAGCAAACTGATAGATACCATTTGTGCAAAGATATCTACCAGAAGCGGCAGGAGATTCAAAGAGCAAGACTTGTGCCTTTGCTACATCTTTAACATGCACGGCTCCCAACCAGTGATACTCTTGAGTATCTTTTGAACCAAGTAACAAGTGCTGTAACACAGCACAGCTCGCATTTAAATAAGGTTGATGGAGTGGGCCAAGACATGTAGCAGGATGAATGGCCACAATATTAACCCCATGCTTCTCTGCAAATTCCCAGGCTGCTTTCTCTGCCAATGTCTTGGACACCGGATACCACTTCTGACAGAACCAACACAATACAAAATGCAGGACAAAATTGACTTTAGTTCATTGAAATCAAACATGATTAAATAATGGAATCTTTTCTTTTACATTTTTCATTCAAACAACCCACACACACACACAAACCAAGAAAATGTATTAACTAAAACAGGATATACAACAACCCAACAACAAATGGGTATTTTGAATCACTCACAAATGTATATATAAATTTATGCAGATTGGTCTTGATTTCCAATTTAAGTTATAGGGAATTATAAAATATAATTTCATAACCTCAAATTTTGTTCGAAAAAAGGGGTTGAAAAAAACTTTACCATCTATTCATAAATTTAACAAAAGCTATTTCTAGACATATGAAAATGGTTTATTATAAAAATAGGGGGAAAGAACATATAAATGCTTAACCAAAAAGTGATTTGCATTTTCTAACCCAAAAGCTCTAGCACTTCCCCAAAACTCACTCTTAAGTGTTCCCTAATCCAGAAAAGCTTTTCTCTAGCTCAACCAAACACTCCAAATAGACGTAAAACACACTTTTGGCTACTCAAAAGTGATTATGGTAACAGTAAGAACAATTTTGGACACACTCTTTAGTCATTATTCATGAATTAGACAACAAAATTCATCAACAGTTACCCATTTGTTCACAAACATTCTCTTGAACTATTAACTACCCAAGAAATTAAACAATTTAGCTTTCCGAAGTTGACTTCTATCAAAATAAAACAAATAAATACTCAATTTCATCAAAACAAAAATATCCGAAATTCTAAAAGCAAATAACCACCTTGCGAGACTTGCAATAATCAAGATCAGTCCACGAACTCTCATCAAAGACCTTATCTTTCGCCCAGCCCGGATTTGGCACAATTGCAGAAATGGAGCTCGTTATCACCACGCGCCTCACGTCAAACTTCTTAGCAGCCTCCAGCACATTAACCGTACCCTGAACCGCCGGCAAAACAAGTTCCTTTTCCGGGTCCACCGGGTCATCCAACGTACAAGGAGACGCCACGTGGAAGACTCCTGTGCAGCCCTCCACCGCCTTTGAAACGGCGTCAGTGTCCAACACATCAGCCTCGAACACACGTAAATTAGCATTGTCGGCGCCAGGGAGGGTGAACAAATGAGATCGGTCGGAACCGGGATAGACAGCTGCGTGGATAGTGGTGTAGCCGTTGTCCAAAAGGGTTCGAACCACCCAGGAGCCGATGAACCCGTTGGCTCCGGTCACGCATATTGCCTCCTTGTTGACTTCAGTCGTCATTGTGCTGTCACTCGGCTCTGTTTTTGTGTGTGTGTGTGTGTGTGTTTTACGTTGATTAGGATTATGTTTTGTATTAGGTGATGAGGATTATGCTGACATCAACAATCTCTTATCTGTTTTGGTAATGATAATTTACTTGGGTTGAATCTCCGGAAAATGCGGTGGTGGTATGGTAAGTGGATTAAGTAAAATCTAGGACTGACTAGGCGTCCGAGTGAGAGTGCTAAATGCAGAGGGTGAAGTTAGTAGTTCGCACCAAAACTTGATTTTCTCTAAATAACTCTGATGCACTTTTTGTATTCATTCCAGAACACTACACTTTTTTGTATCTATCTATCTGCTATGGATTTAGAAGTAGACTTGGGAAGCCGTTCGAGTAAGATTCGGAGGGTAAATTCCATATAGGTCCTCTATGTTTGGACCATCCGTTTAGTTTGGTGGTAGTCCATATTCTAATAATAAGAAAGTAAATACTTTATAAATAAATCACAATCTTTATGCATTAAAAATTATTAATAAAATAAATATTAGCCGATAATCCAAATTAATAATCATCTTTATTTACGAATTCAAAATCTCTTGCATATTCTAAAAGATATGGACTCTAAATTAGTCGTATGTATTATATATATATATATATATATATATTGTAATTAAATGATACAAAAGAGTAATTTAATACCTTATTAAGTTAAATTATATTTAATCGAGGACTTAAGCATCCTAAAATATAGGCTTGTCACTTTTTTGTCAAAACTCATGGTCCCTAATTATCCAACGCCATGTCATGTCGTTTGTAATATACATAACAAACCTAATTGTCATCTGTGAACTACACTTGACCCACAACGCGGCCTTCACTACATAACGGCTTGTCATTTAGTTGATTCCAAACAAACGACAAGTCCGTTTACTTAACATTCTCTCAGGCCACAAAAAGTCTGAAATCGAACCCGGACCACATGTCTTTACACGGGGACTGTTGTGTTACAATGTTATCCACGCTTTCCCTTTATGGAAGGAACCAAAGCTACAAACCCACAGAATTTGAAAGCAACAGGCTTCACTGAAAATTGAAATGAAAGAAGAACAACAACAACAAGTGATACAATAAATGTAAATCATATCCAAAGGCCATGAGAACCGCTACATCACCCTTTGCTGCTTGTGGGTATTCTTATTCATCTTCATCTCCATTCAAGATTGTTATTGGAATGGGAAAGAGCAACAGCAGCAGGAAGTCCCAATCTTCTCCTTCTCCTAAGGTTGATCTTTATCTTATTTCTTATAACATGCTCTCTTTGATGGGAAAATTTTTAGTGAATTTTTTATGCGTTTTTGTCGTGAACTGAAATAAGTTACAAGAAAAGCTTTTTGGAAAGAGATGAGATACTTAAAAATTTGTGTCTTTGGGTTTCTAAATTTTTCTTCTTTGTTTCATATTAACAATTTTCACTTATTAGCTGGTCATCATCATGATGCCGATGATGATATTTTTATCTTATTTTAGCTGCTTATGATCATTATGCTTACTAAATGATCACGACTAAGATATGAGTTAAAATTTAAGCAAATGAAAACAAGCGTAAGACAATCTTATTAGTTTTAGTGATTAGTGATACATTAGGCAGTAGATTGTGCTTCCTGAACTGGGAAATACTCGAAACAAGTAGTTAAAGCTTAGTTATGCATGGTTCGAGAAGACACAGATAGGGAGTGGATTCTATTCTCTTGATCAAGTAGTTATAGCTTAGTGATTAGTGATATTAGTCTGGCTTTTACTAACCTGGTTGATGGCTTCAGGAACAGTTTTTATGGAAGATATTTGGGCAAATCTTGAATCATTCAATCCTGTTTTGCTTCAAGGTCAATTCATATATGTACAAAATTAAAGAGTGCTCCTGGCATTATAATGAGTACAGGAGTGATGTCTGATCTGTAATAAATTTTGTAGATTTGTCAATTTTTTTTGTATGTTTTAGTGCTTTTTCTTGTCAAATTTGTTGCCTCTAACTGCCTTTCTGCTGATAGGATTCTGATCCAACACCTCCAAGAATTACAGCTAATGTCAAGCAGAATTTGCAGTTTTTGAAGTTATGGAAGGTTGGTTATATTTTTTTTAATCTTAAACTGGTATCGGAATTTAGTTTTCATCTCATTCAAGTAAGCCATTTTAGGAGTTTCAAGAGAGGAAGTCTAGCACACCTAGGCCTTCTACTAGTTACCGCAGAAAAAAAGTTGAGAAGGAGGATATTCCTGAAGATGCAGAGCTTTTTCGTGATCCTACCTCTACTCTTTACTAGTAATATACTCTGCAGATTTCTTTCTTATTTGAAATTGTTATTTGAGAGATCCACTTTAACCTTATTGGAAAGTATTGGTTTTAGATCTTTAGTTTGCTAAATAATTTTTACAGTACAAACCAGGGTTTGGACCCTGCTGTTTCTGTATTGCTTGTTGATGGGTATAATGTCTGTGGCTATTGGCCAAAGCTCAAGAAACATTTTATGAAAGGAAGGCTAGATGTCGCTCGCCAGAAGCTAATTGATGAGCTTGTAGCATTCAGTATGATTAGAGGTATGTACCTTTTATCTCGTTTCTAATAGAAAGATGATGCAAAATAATACAACTGGTACCCGTGCTTATAGTGCTTGTTGTGAGCCACTAGTATTAAAGATTGCAAATTATTGTTAAATGTTTGCCTATTATCTTAAGCTTTTGCATTTAGAGGTTAGTAACCTGGTATATATTCAGTTTGGCCAAGACATCTTGTCATTGAATTCACCGGCTGTTGTTTGTGTTTGAATCCACCCTGTATGTGTAGGGGATGTTGGAGTTTGAATATTATTATTTGATCTCTTACCTATCAGCTTTAGTATTTGGTTTGTTGGTTACTTAACAGCTGCACTAAGTTCAATGTAGGCAACCACTGTAATGTTGAATAAAGGTTTGGATCATGGGGATGAGAAAAAGTAATTGAAGTCAACGAAATAGAAGGTTAAGGGTGTTACTTGCCTATCTGATGCCACTATCTCAATTGATATTTGGGTTATTATCTGTTAAGGCTGCTCTTATAGAGCATAAATATTTTTGGTTTCAATACACGTTGTTAAAATTTAGAAGGTGAATGTGGAAATTGATCAACAGTCATAAGATTCTTTGAGCCATGGAAAACAAATAGTATTAGCTGCTTATTAGTTATTAAAAAATCCAAAATTTTTTAAAATAAGTATAAAGCTCTAAGATAGAACATAACCTAACTGACAGTAACCGTTTCTAGTCCATACTTCCTTATGATCAATATTCATATATCTTAGATAGTAGACTTCTATATAAGAAGTGGTACCTTGAAAATTAAAAGCTTCCCTCGGTGTTTACTTTAATATTTGATTTAGTTTTGCTATTAAATATTCTTCTTTGAAGGGCTTCCCTGATGACCTAATATTGCTTGAATGTTTCATATTTGTCTCTTAGATATTGCAGTATATATTGGTCACAAATAAATTATAAAGGGACAAACAAGTTGAAGAGAGGAAAAATGAGTTTTCATGGTTCAGCCATTAGGTCTTTCTTCACAGAATATGTTTTTTCAACACAAAGATTTACAATGCTAAAGATGCATGGATAGAGATGAGATAAAAATGCTTATAATCATTATTTTCATTTCTCTGTAAATGTACTTAGTAATATTCCACAATTGCATATAGTGTTAACTCAGTTTCATCTCAAAGGCTCTGATAATTGGTTTGTTATTTGTTTTCTTTACATTGATGCTGCAAGCTTATGTGATTATTCCTGAAACATTTACAGAGGTTAAAGTGGTAGTTGTATTTGATGCGATGCAGTCTGGACTGCCTACACACAAGGAAGAATTTATTGGGTATTATTTATGAACCTAAACCAGGATTACATTGTTATCTAGTTCACTTACTCCTGAAATTTTCAGTTCTGTTGTTTTTGTTATTAAGAACATGTATGTATGTTTTACCAAGGTAACTACTGGAAAATTAAATTTTGTTATTATTCCCATGGAGTTGGTTAATTGGTGTCACTTAAAAGTTTTGGGCTGTCATTCTTTTATAGTTGAATTGCTTTATATTCTACCATTACGTTATGGAATGAAATTTCCTTGTTATTGATTAAATTTGAAGTCTATGATATCAAGAGTTCAGAATTTTGCAGTGTTGATGTAGTTTACTCCGGAGAAACATGTGCTGATGCATGGATTGAAAAAGAGGTATGAATCAAAGATTCCTGCCTGACAATATAAATGATAGAATTCTTCAGTCTAAAATGTGTGGATTCTAAGTTCACAAACATGTCTTACTTCTAGTCTGAAATCCCTTCCATTCTTTTATTTTGTGAAGATTGACCATATTTCTTCTGTTCTTAATATATTAAATGATTGGTCACCTCCAACTATGTATTCTCTGCTTTACGATCACATGAACTATTATTATCAGTGATGATATGGATCTAAAGTTCATGATTGACTGATCAAACTCTGAATCATGTTGACAAAAATAAACATATTTGTCTGCTAGCCAAGAGCTAGGATTTTCATATCTGGATATGGATTTTGATATGGATCTCGACATTCATACGTCTTTATGATGGAAACTGAAATAATTATGGCAGCAGTATAATATGGACTAGAGCTTAATTCTAGACAATTATCAAAAGTTCAACAATTCTTGGTTCAGAAGCAGTGGTATCTCGAAGTATAGCCTCTTCGAATCACAAAATGCATGTCTCTTCACATTGAAACTAACGTGTGCCCATATGATTTTGTACTCTATGGTTATGACTAGAATCTCTTTCATTCTCTCAAAATTGATATTATAGTATTAGATGCTTTTGATCCACACCCCCACCCCCACTCCCCCTTCTATACTCTCTAGCAAGGATTCCTCTTGCATTTTGATCTTTACCATAAACCTATTTTCTCCATGGATCAATTTGTTTTTTATTCGATCTCACTCTGTTGCTATATTGCATGTGTTGAGGTAGAATTATGTTTAAATTTATTTCCATCTATTAGTATATTCATTTAGGTTCTTATTGATTCAAGGAACAATTTTAAACTACATTGGAAAAAGTAAAGGCTGCAGTCACCCAAAAGGGTCACCTTATGTGATGAGCTGTATTTATGTTTTCCCCACAGTATTTTGTTAAAAATGTCAGATCGTAATGTGTTGTTGGAATTTTTTGCTATAAGCTTTCTGTGTGTATTTTGTTTGGCGGTTTGAAATGTGATTTTACTGTTATTTTCTGATCAGCAGGCTGGCATCATGTTTATGTAACAGATTGTAGCTTTGAGAGAGGATGGTTGCCCCAAAGTTTGGGTTGTGACTTCTGATCATTGTCAGCAGCATGCAGCATATGGAGCAGTATGCACTCTCCTCATAGTTTTTGTAGTAATCATGGGACGTATTGTTGATTTTCTCGTAGAATCCTTTTACCATCTCATCTGTTTTTTCCAAAATATGAACTTAGTACTCAATAAATGAAATGCCTCGTTACACTAATTTCTAATGAATGGTTGTAAAAATAAGTTGTAAGCATCTTAACATAACCGTTTCATCTAGTAACGCACGTCTACACTGGTTTATGCATGTTCGCTGTGTAACCTAATAACTTATCTGATCATTTCCAGGGAGCCTTGATCTGGAGTTCCAAGGTGTTGGTTTCTGAGGTCAGTCATGGTTATCATAATATAGATTGTTATAATTTTTATTCTTTCATTTGCAGGCAGTTTAGCATTGTTGATATTGCTCTTACTTTTCATATCTTTCTCAAGAAAAAATAAAAATAAATAACTGGGAAACTTAAGCTGTCATCAAATAAAACAGATAGCTTGACTACATTTAAAAAAAAAGAGGAAGAAATTCTGCTTCATAAGAGGGTTTGCAGTTTTGCTAGTCAAGGTTTAAGTTTTGAAAAAATTAACGACTATATGTAGTTTATATGTAACATAGTTTTATAAGCAGCAGGTGTTCGTATATCTTTTGTTTTGTTACATTATTTTGATATACACCTCTCTTTGACATTGATTTTGTTTTTTCTGTAAATCATCATTTGAACAAATTATTGTTGTACTATATTAATTTTGTCTCTTTGATGATCTACGTGTAGATTAAATCATCACAGAAGGAGGTTGAGATGATGTTGCAAGAACAAAGGTCTAACGATAATACAGCTAAGTTTGTCATGTTTTTTCTGTTGTGTTTGTTTACTGCTGTTCAGTTTAATTTTTGGCCATGCAGGCCCATTTGCACCAGTAGTTTGTGTGTTCTATACAAGTGAGGGCGGTTTACATGCATCCCATGTTGTTAACTACTAAGTCTTTGAGTTCAATTTGTGTAAAAAAAGATTACTTTAACCTACTTAGAAGTTGGACTTATTTATTCTAGCAGAGTTCACATCAGAATCTTTTTTTAAGTTTCTTTGGCTGATTAAGTTTATCATTCATGACAAGTAAACTTTGCATATTGGTACCTATATAGTTGATTGGTTGTTGTGCTTTGTCAGATCACATTCCTTTCAAGGTAGATTGTTAAAGCACAATCTTGATTCTGAAGTTGTGGATGCTCTCAAGGATCTGAGGAATAAACTATCAGAAAACAAGTCTAAGTAGTTCATCTTATTTAGCTTACAGCATGCCCTCTCCTCAACCATGCATATTGCCAATTTTGAACTCAAGCGGGCTTGCCACAGTAGAAATATGAGAGATTGTTTCATTGACAATCAGGTACAGGAATGCAATTACTCAAATGTACAGACAAACTTTCTACTATTCAACAAATTCAGTCATATAGTAAGGCAATTTGATCGGCTGCCACAACCAGAATATAGGTATTTGCTTCATCCTCACCATATCACACACGAAGTAATCCCAAATCATACTGGCTTCATAACGTGCTTAAGTGTGAAAGTCTACTCTTGTTTTTATGCAGGGGTAGGGGAAAGATTCTAGTATTTAATTCAAGGATTCTAGTATTAATTTGATAGTTTTCTGTAACGGGCATCTCAGGATTTTACTTGATCATCTGCATCGAAATGCAATTTCTTTTTGGTGTCCCTTTTCGTGTTAGTCTGTGTCTCGTAAAACTATGAAACCGGATCTTCGGAATGATTGTATTTGGACTAAGAGTCTGAATATATCTGATTATAAATCCATGATGGGGACATTCAGTTGGGTATATCCGTGGAGAGAAGAGATAAAAAAGACAATGTTTTTTGAAGGTAGTAGCTTTGTTTACTGAGTTCTGGGGATGATTTTGTTTCTTTCCACATTCCCAGTATATTTTGTCCGGACTGGATTTCTTGGTTTGGTTTGTTGGAGTTAGATTGTATTTTTGGTGCCTTGGTTTCCATTGTTCTGTATTCTGATTTAACAAACTGAAAGGCTGGCGCAATCAGGATTGGAACTCAAGACTTCTTAAATAATCACAAGAGCTTTTGCAGATTAAATTAATTGATACCCACATAAGAAAATGCTTAGGTATAAAAAATAAAAATCATTGTTCAATAAACAAAATCCGTGGTTTGAACTCTGGCATGTCTGAAGCTTGTATCCAATCGGTCCCAGAGAGGGCTTTGCCAAACCCATCATCGTACATATTTGGGCTTGGCTTGACTGAAATAGCATTACGTCCCTGCTGCTAGGAGGCGCAAGTGTCGTTGTTCAAAACAAGTACAAGCCACATAGCTGCATTGTTATCAAATCCATTCACACAGTTCATCAATTGGGACTTCTTAGTACTTCAAAAATTGTTATTTGATAGACATATTAAAGGGTGGTGTTATCAATACTTATGTTTGAAGTTCGTGGTAGTTTTATTATATACCAAGTTTTGTGAAAATATATGTTTATATAAAACAGTAAGTAATTTTAAATAAATGTATTAAAAAATAGAAACACACATATAATTGAAATTATTGTATTTATTTTAGAAATTAAATAAGAATAAATTAATTAATATTTTATTTATAAAAAAAAACAAATTATGTGTACATTCATCTTTTAATTAATTAATTTAAAATTAAAAAAGAGATAACAAAAACAAACAATACCCACCAAGCAAACTACTGCCCATTGCATGAATAACCCACCCACGATCACAGGATGACTATTGTTAGGACATCTCCAATAATCGCCCAATCACCAACTATTGCTGAATAGTTATTACTAGAACATTTCCTATGATCGTCTAGTTGAAATTTATAATATATATATATATAAATTAATTAATAAAAGAGGAAAAAAGTTTGTTATGCCATCAAATTAAATATAAATAGACTTCCGTCAATTTTTCCACTAATTATTTATTTTAAAAAATATTTTATATTTCATTTATGTAATGTGGGTAAATTTATTGCCAACTTAATCATGAAAGGGTTATTGATAACCACATACCGACACCATTGATCCTTACTTATTTTATATGGGATGAGATATCGGAAATTCACAAAGAAAATATTGCTCGTTGCCATTGGAATCAAAATCAAAAAATTAGTGTAAGCAAAAATAAATCTCATTAAAAGTTATAAATGCAAGAAGCATGCATGATCTTCACAAATTGCATATGACAGAGAGGAGCCAACCAGAGAAAGAAGACTATAGCAGACAGCAATTGGTGAATTCAAAATAATCGTTCTTTGGTAGATAAGATATCTGATTAACCTTATCAGTCAGTCAGTCTCGCAATGTTTTTTGGAATTATTATTATTATGTTTCCTGTTTTGGTCAAACTAACTCACCGCTGCCTTAAATTATACCCCAATTAATATACCACCGCTGGCTCGTTCTACGTACATACGCACCACCACTTCTTTGGCCTGTCAGATTTCCAAGCGTACATATAACTGGTTACAATTATTCAGATGGGACCATCAAACATTATTCAGATTTCCATACTTTACGAGGCTCATTCTATAGCGTTTGCTGAACAAAAGTTAACAGTTAAAATGTTGGGTCAATTAGCAGCGTATGTTACACGGTGGAATTAATGCCTACTTTGGTTACATATATATAAATCATATAACGGTGAATTAGGGCACATCAAGAAACATTATAACAGTGACATATATGCAATGATTGAACTTGATCAATCGTTGGTTGTTTACTAAACAGACTATAACATTGGAATGAGTTAGTGTTGGTTATGCGGTTAGGTAAATTCATGTCGGAAATGAACCCTTGATGTAAAATCACTGATCAGCATAAAAAAATAATGACAACAATACATGCAAGAGAGAGATATTCCATGCATGAAAAGTAACAAGTAACCGACCAAAATCTGTAACATAGTAAAAATCACATGCAAAAAATAAGAAAAAGATACTGGTCTCTACATGTACATGTATAAATTAATGAATCAATCAGATTCACATGCATGGGGAATATGTCATCGGGGTACATTTTAGAAGACAGTCAACTCCCTGCAGAACTTGTAAAGGATCAAATTTATTCACGAGATTCCTGCATCTATGTATGTTCATTTATCACCAACTCCAAAAAATAGCTAAAAATTGGTAAAGAATAGTAAAAATTCGATGATCTGTGTGGCCCAAAAGAGAGGAAGGAGACGAAGGAAGAAAAAGAAAATATATTACAGGAAATAAACACCACCAACCCCAACAAACAATAACAACAAGTAGTTAGCTCTATGTCTTAACTAGAACTGAAAAACATTTAATGTAAAAGTCAGAGAGTCAAAGAAGATTCAGGACAGAAGCAGGAGGAGGAGGTCCTGTTACTGGCAGTCTGGGTCTGGTCAGACAGACAGTCAAATGTTTGACCCCCTCCTCCCACCGTATTAATTAAATCCAACGGTGATTGTGGACCCTTCTCCAATTTTCTTGACGTTGTTGTTTTGATAGTGACAAATAGTAATGCTTGCCTCTCTTCCATTTTCACAGAGAGTGTGTGTATATATATATATGCACACACATATTTGCCCTAAACCAGTGTTGTTTAGAGTTATATAACGTTATTTGAAACGTTTACATTGGGCTTACACATGTCATATTCTATTATAGATCGAGGTTTAATATCATATTATAAATGAATCGTTACTATAATGTCACTGTACCGATGATTTCAGTGACTAACGATGGAGTATTACACATAATTTGATTGATGTAGCATTGCGATTTTTCGATATTAAGAGTCGGCAAATGATGAGGCTAACAAGTTCAACTAACAAAATTAACAAGTTGTGTAGAGTAATAGACGATGAATTTATGCAACATTTCCGACTAGTCTCTGTGTCTTGAATCCGACAAGAGGGTCAAGATCTTAGTGGGGCGAGGGCATGGCGGTTCGAAAGTGATTGTTCATCGTCCCTTTGGGTTTGTATATAGTTGGGCTACCAAACTTTAGTTTATGCCATTATTGCATTACCAAACTTCACCGATCGAATATAGAAATCCATGCCCGCATTTGATGTAATTAAATACATTCATTCTTTCAAAGTTTGAATATGAAAATTTTGTTTGCTTGTGTATTTAATTAAGCTATGTAAACGATAATATCTATGCCTAATAATTAAGAATGGATCAAGCCATTGGAATATTATAGTTTAGTAAAAGACTACAAACAATTCACACATAAGCAAATTCATGGGTAACCCTAATTCTGGTGCATACCTAAGGTTATCTCATGCATATTTTGATGGATAATATGTCTCATTGTGTGTAATTATTGTTGTTTAATTTTTTTAACATGTTAAGGGGAAGTTTCTTTAAAAAAATAAATGTAAATAAAGATGGCTTCGTGTACCGCTTAGGAAGAATGAAAAATAAAAAAAGGCATAATGAATGCTAGAAGTACTAGAATTAGAATAGCATCCTGGCTTGAGAGAAAGTTGGAAAATTTTCCTTTCTTGGTTTTCATTGTGTAAAATGTCATTCCTTAGTTAACAAGTTTTCTACATGGAAGTGATGGTTTATCAGACAAAATTTAGAAGTTTAACCAATAACAACCTTAAAGTCATTGCTTTAAAGACTTAGATTAGCTAAAAGATTTTCAATCGATGGTGGCGAAGGTTGGTATAATTATAAAAATTATTATTTTAATTTAATTATTTTTAGAGCAAGTGATATAGAGATCAAATATATATTAGAGAAGGGATGGCAATAGGCCAAGTACGAGTCAAAATGGTTATCTCACTCCATTCCAATCCGTTCTTTTTTATCTGTTCCCGCCCTATCCCCATTTATAAGCAAAGAACCCATCCTAGTTCATCCTCGTTTATTGATATTAAATAATAATAAAAAATCATATAAAATTTTAACAAAATCAAATAAAAATAATGAATTAATGTATATAAATAAATTTTAATATATATATATATATATATATAAACGTTAACAAATTAACATGTCAATAAATTATAATCTTAATTCTTAAAGAAATGACAAAAAAAATTAAATTAAATAAAATATTAAATTTATGTTAATTTTTGTGAAATTTTGTAGAAAAATATGTGTGTGGTAGATAAGAAAATAACATCTTAGAAGTTATTTTTTTCCTTTGTTAATCTTGTATTAATATATTAAAATTAACTCAATAATTATAATTAATTATTAATTTAATATTATCCCGTTATTATATTTTTATTTTGATTAATAATTAGTAAATGTAATCACACACACACTTATTAGTTTTATTTTTAATTTTAAATATGTTAATATAAAAAGAAGGTTGGGAAGCAAGGTTAGGATAGGGATTGTCGCATCCCTATCCTCATCCCTTTTTTTTTCCTTTTGTTTTTGCCAAATCCAGTGCATAGACATTAATAAAAGAGATAGATATAATCTCAAATACACATATCTATGTAGTATTAAGGATATGCAAAGTTATTTTGAAAGTCTAAATGTTTACATTCCCTTTAATTTTTTTCTCTCAATATAAATTCCATAGATATTGTGCATTGTATGATATGACGCATACAATCTTCAATCAATTCAAGTGATACCTTTCTTTCTTCCTCTAGCAAATCAATAATGCCACCAAAAGTTAATACATTAACTCAGTCGACCAAAGCATTCATGTTGAGTTGTGCTTATAAGATACTTACGGCCTTAAGGCATCACAAGCAAAAAAATAGAGCCACTTAATCGATCAATTGACCTCCTTCAAGAAGACCATAGTTTTTTATATGTAGATATGATATTTTTTTTATAATATATAGGTAATTACTAATATGCGAAGCCAAGTTTTTTTAGTCCAAATTAAAAAAAAAGTTATTGTGACGAGAGATTTTTTTCTTATTTTAACTAACCCAAATTAAAACTATATTTTTTTATGACTACATAGAGGTTATTTATACAGTATATCATTATAGAAAGGTCTTACAGTAATATCAATCAAAGAGATTAATTTATTATTAAGTGAAGAAAAAATTTTGTTGATGGAGACTTTTTCCTTTTCAAGTAGAACACAAATATGCATTAAGTCAAAATTGAAAAACAAAAAGAGAAAAGTAAGGAAAAAAATACTAAAAAGAGAAAAGAGAGAGAGAAGAAGATGAAGAAAACAAATAATTTTATGAGAACATTGTAAAATAAATTGATCCTCTTTTCAAACAAAAGTCATTAGTTGATGGATCAAGTAAGAAATGAGGAGTTATGAGGAATTTAGGTGTCACGCTGACAATTAGCATCATTACATGGAGAAAATAAATCACAAAAATTTAAATTTTGTTTCAATTCATAGGATAATCTAATACAATTCCATGTATAAGTAAATTATATATATAGTTTAATATCATTTCTTTTCCATATAATGATACTACATAGAAAAGAATAAGGAAAAATAATTGAAGAAAGTTTATGACACAATAAAACAAAAAGATGGACCATTGATGAACAATTAGGACTTGAAAATTAAAAATGATTATAAGTTGAAAGATTATATAAGAATATTCAATCAAATAATATGCTAAATAAACTCATTATTAAGGATTAAGAATAAGAATAAGAAATCAAATTGAAAGGAATTGCTTCATGCATCTTCAAGATTTGCATATGTATGTATGTGTGTATGTATGTATGTATGTATAGAAGAAACTAAAAATTAATAAGGTCTAAATAGATATGGGTGGGTTTATTAGTTAGGTTCGATTTTAATCACATAGGTCCCTAAGGGGGTTAAGAGGAATTAAAATAACACAAATTTAAAATGCAATAATATAATAGGTTTTGGCTTCAATATTATTTGGTTTAGTGGCACAATTAGGTTATTATACACAATATTTATTAAATTATTAGAATTATTTGTAAAAGGAAAATGATTAAAATAAAGTTATTACTTTATAAGAGAATATAAAAAAAATTTAATTAAATATAAGACATCTCTTCATTAATTAAAAAAAAATCATCATAAACGATTCAATAGTTATTACCAACAACAATGAAGATTATATGCATATGTATGTATACATAGACATAATTTTTTGTGATCATGAATAGCAATAATTGAGATTTTTTCCTCTCTCTCTCTCCTTCGTGATTTATCAATAATAATATCAAAATAATTAAAGATAATTCATTCATTAAAGACAATAACCTGTTTCCCATTTGTATTGAACATGACAAAAACTCGTGTAATGAAGTTAACCAAAAGTTCTACAATCCCAACTGCCAGCAGATTAATTAATTTATATCATCATCATTTATCTATATTGACAATACAATGCAAGGCAGGGCAAACGTCATGTTTCCACCAAAAAAATACGATAATATGCTTTCATAAACAAAATCCACTTCATTTAATTAGCCTAAGTGTGTGAAAGATAATTTGATAGACATATTTTGTGTAGATTCCATTCATTTCACTACTTGATTAACTAATCCATCCCCCCGAGAAAAAGAGAAATTTTGTTTTGTGATGTGAAAATCAATGATTGACAGCAATAGGTTGATTTGTAATCATCAAATGTAGGTTCTTTGGCTTAGTTCAACAAAAAATAAGATTGACAATTGGTTGGACGGCTCAAGACCAAAACAACATATACGGTAGGTGAACCCTCTTTTCCCCGCCAGCCAGCCGGCCAGCCTGCCTGCCTGCTGGCTTGTTCGGCTTCGATCCCAACATTTACACTTGTTTTCTTTTTCAATGAATGATAGAGACTAGAGCGGTCTTACTTTTCAATATGTCAATTTTATGACCATATGTAGATATATGTGAGGGAAAGTAAGACCACAATCACAAAATAATGGCAACAATAATATACAATAATGACGTTGCAAATATTAGGGCAGCCATGAGAGGCAATAGACAACCGCCAATTTGATCCAGGCCACACGGGATCTTTGTGGCTATCCTCCACAAATACAGCGTAACTTGGGTCCAACTCTTTGCATTCCTTTGCTAATTAAGGGTCGGTTTTGGACTACTTATATTTTATTTTGAAAGCATAATATATAATTTTAAACATAATTTAAATATATTTTTATAACTTTCATTCACTTAATTTAAAATACAGTTACAAGTTTTATAAATATTAATTTTTATTATTTATTTTCTTACTTACATATATTTGATATTTAAGTTTAGTTGAATTTGATATATTGTTGCTATAATTTATAAGAATGGAAATAATTCATTTGATAAATACTAATTTTTGTTAAAAATCATTTAATTTTTTAATAAATTTGAAATCTAGTGATTTTATTCTATAATGATTGTGCTTCCAGAAGTACAATACTATCTATGATCTCAAACAAAATCTTAGTAATTTTTTCTTGATAATCATGAATTTAAAGGTGTAGTACCTTAATTTTAAGCATATTCCTACCAGAGAGAAAGAGAGAGAGCAACTAGCATTGTCTTCATTCTAGCTTATGTGTACATTCGATCTTCAAATATATCCATAGTGCAATTATTGATTAATTGATTGCCTTTCCTACTCATTTTATCGAATCCATGTATGTATGTGTATATATTTAGATATTCTTAGCAGAAGACCAGGCTGGCAGCAGTTTTCCCTCTACCTCGGGCATTTCTCATAGAGCCCAGCTCACTCCCATTTGCCTACCATGGCTTCCATTTTTATGATTCTTCTGTTGCTCAATAATAGCTTAATACTCAAAACTAAGAAAGCTATTAAGTTAGTGTTTTGATTTTTATTTTATCTCCCCTTGACTAGAGCATTAATTGAGCTGAGAAAGGAGAATAATTAATTATATTATAAGCACGAACAGTCAAAAAAAGAGAAATAAATGTGCGTTTCACTAATCATGGGAGAAAGCTGAACTAAATTCAACTAATTTAATTGGTTGGTTTCTCCATTTCTAATGCTTCTGGCAAATTCGTGCACCTCACCTAACCAACGCATGATCATGAGATCACTTACGCAATTAAATCGAACTTATCTTTTAATCCAAGGTTAAATATGAAGCAGTCTTTGATATATTCTCCAATTCAATTTGAAGGAAGTCTCCTCACATTAATTACCTGCTCTTGATATTCATTTGTCCTTGCGTTGCCACCTAACACTAAAACAAGCAAGCAAGCAATAGTTCAGGAGGTTAGAATACAATTAATTAGCTAAGAAAAATGGACGACTAATATCTCATCCCAATCCTTACTAGAAGATTGTAATCTTATTATATATACAAAAATTAATTGAAAATCAAAGTTCACGGACACATAAATCTATCAACTTTCACAACGCGTTTCCGCCGATCATAGAGTCAATTAATTTCCCATCAATGGTTTTCCCACTGAAGCTCGATCAAAAATTACAGCTTTCAATCAGCAAATTAATTCAAATACATACAGAAGAATATTGCGATCGCTGAAACTTGCGAAAGGAGGCAAAATGGACGGTATATGAAAGGACCCCATGAAAATGACATTGGTATAGTTCCAAGTTTCAACTGTTTAATAATTAATTATTTCATTGATGTAATGTTATAAAAAAAAATTTTAAATTAGTGTAATGATGCAAGTCAAAATGAATGTGAATATAAAAATGGTAGTGGGTGAATATATAGTAGTGCAAGATTTCGCGTTTAATTACATTACCTAATTGTAATTTTGTGACCAATCATATTTCCAGACAGGTCAACAAATCACAAGATGTGTTACCAATATTGGATTCTAGTTACGTACGACCCCACCATTGTTGTTCTATCTTCCTCTTGACTTTAGGGTTTCCAGTACCATCTTTCTTCTAATTTACTTTTATAAATTAAAAGAAAATTTTAATTTTTGCTCTCTAAAATCTAATCTTTATTATTATATAATATAATACGAACGTTGATTTAATAGCAATCATTTCTTAAGTTAATCGTTTTAAATTTTAGATTTATATTTTAATTTTTTTTATATTATATATTTTAAATTTACGTTAATTATTTTAATTTTTATTTTTTATATCTTAAATTATTTATATTTTTTTTAAAAAAAATTATGTTAATTATTTTAAATTTTTGGTTTGATATTTCAACCTTTACTTTAATAATAAATATAATTCAAACAAAATATATTTTAACTAAATTTTAAATTTAAATACACTAATTTAAGTAATAGATATCGATACAACTTTTATTTTGTTTGAATTCAAGTTATACGAGGAGGCTTTATAACACTTATATGAGTGATATTTATTTTTATATGATAATTAAAGAGATTATGAATAAAGTAATTATTTTACAAGAGTACTTAAATTAATATGTTAATTTAACTAAAATAATGAAATTTAAATTATCGGTGATAAAGGAGTAGTCCAAAGTAAAAACAATGATGTGATGATAAGGAGGATTGTCATTGTCATTGAAAATTCTCTCTTCTCATACATATCCAAGTAAGATTGTATGCCTGCCGCCTCCTATGACGAAAGAGTCAATAAATAATCTTTCTCGATCGACTACTTCCAAATTCTTTCCAGCCATTCGAGCCCTCCCGAAAATTTTAAAGAAGAAGACAAAAGAAAAACACCCCGAGAAAATAAAATAATAAATTAATTAATAAGTCAATTCTCTCCCACCTCTCTCTAGCTGCTGCTTGCAAGCAAGGATTTTACTGGCTCTCTGAATTTCTACACAAAATCCAATTTCTGAAACAGAAAAGATCGATCCCTACCATAGTTTGGCCTTTTTCGTGGAATCCTCGGGATCCATGTATACATGTTCATGTACATTTAGTTCTCTAACGAGACACGGTTTGGCTTTTACATTACAAAGCAAACGCAAAAACAAAAAAAGAAAAAAAGATCAGCGCTTTGGATTTGATTACTCAATCGCTAGAATCCAATAAATGTGAGAAGCTCTTCAAGATGTGTGCGGTGCAAAGCTAGTAGCTAGGAAGTCATATCCAATCAATATCGTAATAATATCTAAATATTAACGATTAAATAACTATGATCGATAAGATGAGAGACATTTATATCAAAACAAATTTAAATACAAAAGATTATAATGACAGATTGTCTTAAACTCATGTATACATATATTTTATGAAATGATCGACGTTATTTGATGTATATAAATGGAAAATATAAGATGCATAATTGATGATTTATAAATGTATACATATATATATGTATATATATGTATATATTCAGAGAGAGAGAGAGAGAGAAATCAAAAAACAAAAAGAAGGAAAGTAGAGGGGTAGAAGTAGTTGTCATAAACAGAAGAGTGGTCACGGGATTCTTTTGAGTTATTCATAAAACACTTAGAAAATTGCAATGCGAGCCCATTCCCCCACCTATTCCAACTTTGTCCCCCGTTAGAGCCCCACTCCAATACCTCTCTTTCGAATTACTTGTTATACATACATACATACATACATACATACATTTATGAATATATGGATTGGTATTATATATTTTGAAGAAAAAAAAATTTATTCTTTCTAATCTTAATTTCCTTTGATGTCTTTGGGTTCATGTGCAAATAGTTTTATTTTTGTCATGAAATAATTTAAGAGCATGTGTACACACACAAGTGTGAAATAAGAAACATTAAAAGTAATATTGGATATTTTTGCAGTATCTCTTCAAATATTTTTGTAAAGAAAGGCTTTAAATAAGAGTGCATACAAAATTTTTTTATACAAACTCATTCATATAAATTAACGTGCTTGTCTAATTATCATTGTTGCATATTTTACATTTACAAAAATAAATGATAAATTTACATAAATATATATATATATATATATATATATAGCTGTGTGAAATAATATAACTTTATTATACTTGTATTGATGATCGATGAATGTATCAAAATAATTATGTGCATATGTCCCATTTGAGACCATATCAATTTAATTGAACATTCAAAGATTATTAGAAAGCACTAATTTTTTTATTTGAGTTCTTTAAATGATCAATATTATGATCCATTTGTTGATTAAGTAAATCCAATACTAGTACTGTTAAATTTTAGAAATTATTGATATTGAAATATTCAACCATTATTTTACATCACACTTCTAACACTGACCACAATCTAGTAATTGTAAACCTAAATGTTTTTCTAATAACTCATAAACTAATCTCTACTCTTAATTGAATACTATGCATAAGCCCTTGAGTAATTAAATATGTAATACACAATAATTTTATTAAAATATTTTTTTGGTGAATTTTTCGCCATGCAAAAGAATAATTAAAAAAATAAACTAAAAACTTAAAAAATACATGATAGTCGTAAGTACAATGGTTATTTTTCATCATTTTAATTGAATTTTATCGTAGTACAAATAGTAATATTGCTCTGCAACACTATCTTAAATTAAGAGGAGTCTACACTAATACTAAAAAATTTTAAACTCATTGATTTAAAGTTAAATAATAAATTACAAGATATATTTTCATAATACCAAAATTCAAATGATACATAATTTACAGTCAATAAAGTAACTAGCCCTATTATCTTCACCTTTTGCCATAAGTACAGCATACTGTTAACACTTGGTTAAATATTATTATCTATATTTTTTGCCATAACTAGCAGCAAACCCACAGATATATAGTACCACATCCCATAGCCACTCAACTACTACATTGCTAATTTCAAAAACAATGGAAGAATTAGTATTAATTAATACACAAATTAAAATCGTGACCATATGAAAGCTAGCTAATTGATAAAGTAATTAATTAATATATAATGTTTATGGGCCAATCAAATTGTTTAAACAGGTAATTAAATTAGCTAATAAAAGATTAATATTGTGAAAGAATAGGGAGAATATTGTAAGTGCACCCTTATTATATTTTATTATTCCAATTCATTTTCATTTACTCTCTTTTTATTTAATAAATTTTCTCTCATTTAGTTGAAATTTATTTTTAAGAGACATATTTTATTAATTACTAAAAATTTTGAATAATTTTTTTTAATTTTATAACGTAAAATCACCATGTTCATCTAATTTAATTTTATTTAAATTTTAATCTAAGTTAATTCATATAAAATTAATTTTTAAAAATGTTATTGATTCAACTCTCTCTCTCTATATATATATATATACATATAATAATATATATATATATATATATTTCATTTGTTAAAAATATACAAACAAGAATGAATATGGGACTCGTAGTTGACTAGACCTAGCTAGCATACAAGGATAGAATGAAAAGAGATAAGAAATGAGCAAAGGCAAGTTGTCTAATTGCACAATTTTGTATGTACGATATAAATTTTAAATATCTAAGGAAAAGTAAATTTTGGCACTGAAAATAAAGCAAAAACTAAAAAAAAATTGATTGTAAAATTAATAAATAAAAAAAGAAAGGTCCAAGGAGCACCGCTAAGGAAGGGTAAATGTGGTCACCCCATGTCCTATATTTGGAGATGTCATTTTCTCATCTTAAAGCATTTCTTCTCTCTTTGTAGGCCCTCGTTGCTTTGTAGATCTTTCTATGAACTCCAATTACTCTTTCTCTTCTTCTCCTTCTTCTTCTTCTTCTTCCTCTTTAATTAATCAATACTTAATTAATCAATGAAACTTCTGGTCATTAAGTACGACAACTAAATTTACCATCTCTCATCTTGCCTGCCCACTTGCATAATCTTCTACATAATCCCCACTCAATTTTCGTACTATTTCCCCATGTATATAAACCCAAACTCAACTCATTCATTTCACAAATTCAGCTACCTCTAATAGCTTTGCTTCTAGTTTATGGCAATTGCAATGGCAACTATGAGCAACGACGACGACAACAACAACGGTGGCAGCAACAACAACGACAAAGATGATCACGAGCATGATATGGTTATGCCAGGTTTTCGTTTCCATCCTACTGAGGAAGAACTTGTAGAGTTCTACCTTCGCCGTAAGGTCGAGGGCAAACGTTTCAATGTTGAACTCATCACTTTTCTTGATCTTTATCGCTATGACCCTTGGGAACTTCCCGGTAAATATATCCATATTTAGATATAAATATGTTCTCCCAGTCTTCCAAGGCATCCGATTAATCAATCATCTTGTCTTTCATTTTAATAATCTTTATGTATCATGTGCAAGCTTAGCTACTTAGTATTATATTCTTCAACTCAATTATATCATACAAATCTGTGTATATGAATTTGTGATTCGTTTCATTTGTTTTCGGATGATCTAGCTTTGGCAGCCATAGGGGAGAAGGAATGGTTTTTCTATGTGCCTAGAGACCGAAAGTACCGAAATGGGGACCGACCTAATCGAGTTACCACTTCCGGGTATTGGAAAGCAACTGGAGCTGATAGAATGATCAAAAGTGAAAATTCTCGTTCAATTGGGTTGAAGAAAACCCTAGTTTTCTATTCCGGTAAAGCTCCTAAAGGTATCAGAACCAGCTGGATTATGAACGAGTACCGACTGCCTCAACACGAAACTGAACGATACCAGAAGGTAATTAATTCCCGAGAAACAATCGGAAACCCACATGTTCATGAAGTTATGTGTTTGTCTTTGATTGCATAGAATCTCATCTTGAGCCCTAGTTCGTAAGTTTTTCCAAAGGATTTTCGATACAAACATGGATCGATCCATTGGGAGAGAAATTAAAATGAAACAATAAAGAAAACAGAGAGGATGATTGAGAGAGATAGAAATTTTTCCGGGAAAATTATTCCTGACAGTACTTGTATAAGTTTCCACTCTTGTATAATTTAATGGGGTTGATTGAATATTTAATCTTTGGTTAAACTTGTTCTCGAAAATTCAATTACAACATGCATGAACTTATGTCTATTCAATATTTCTCCTTCTCTCATAACGAATGACAGATCCTAGATGTCTGGAAGATTTTACGTTTCAACCCCCTTGTCTATTTCAAAATTGCTTCATTTCATGAAAAATTTCTTGATATTCTCTCTTCTGATACATTTTTTTCAGACAGAGATTTCTCTTTGCCGCGTGTACAAAAGAGCTGGAGTCGAAGATCATCCATCTCTTCCTCGTTCACTTCCAACGTCAAGGGCATCTTCATCGAGATCAGTGTCGACCACGTCCACGACGCAATCAGATAAGAAACTATATCCACCTCATTATCAACAAGATGCAACTCATCATCATCATTTTCTCGTGGAAAGATTCCAAGCTTTTGGCGGCCAATCATCACAGCAACAAATGGATATGTCTATGGCAGCGGCTGAGAAGATGACTACTGACACTGACGGAAGTTGTACTTGCTCAGATGTTACAACAGTTCTTGGACTGTCCAAACAAAATGTTTACCGTCCAAATATGTCTGCAATCAGTACTTCACTTGGTCTTCCATCTTCACTAACGGAAGAAGCTGCGGCTGCAGCAGCTGGTAGTACCACCACCTTCTTTCCGGCAGCAGCTTTATCTTCTTCTTACCCCTTCGCTTCCACTGCTGCCGATGAATTCTACAGGCTTTTAACCTACCAACAGGCTTCCATCAACCAGCAGCAGCAACAGTATTACAACGATCACCATCACCACCACCAACACTCACAATTCTCAACTTTGCCGCCGCAATCACAGCCACTGATTCCGCTTAACACACTGCCGACTGCCTTCTCGGACCGATTGTGGGAGTGGAATCCGATCCCCGAAGCAAACAACAGAGAGTACAACGATCCCTTCAAGTAATCAGAATTTATGAATTATATATAGCTAGCGCATGCCTAATAATATTAAAACTAGATTTATATACTTAATGTCATCACTGATTATTGTTTATCTAACTAGCTAGTCCTTAATTTTCTTGAAATATGACTGACTGATGTTGAATGTATATGATGATTTGCTTGCTTTTTCTCCTAGGGTAAGTGATTTCATTGTGCTGAATATGATTCCAGATCTAGCTAAGAACTAATTACACTTGGAAGTCAGAAAATTTCTGTCTAAAAATGCTATATGGTTTTCCTAACTACATGTTTCACTGATTCCTTCGTTTCATACATTTGTCCTAATTTAGCGAAACATTTTTGTTTTTAATATATTTTCCTCAAATTTAAACCTTATTCTCAGCCTGAAAGACCCTGTGTGCAGTTCTAGAAACAGGTGGTTCTTTCTCCGGTACATATCTCTCTAGCACTTTTTTCCCCATTACTTTTAGTTTGTGAGAATGATGAAGCATGCAATATGACATGAATGACGCAAAAGAGAATGTGTGATCAGAGACAAAGGTACACCTTGGAGAGTAGTACTGCAGAATGGGGATTGGACCACAAGAAATTAACATTATCAACAAATGAGAAAATAAGATAGTTCCATGTTTTGTTCTCTTGTTTTTGGGAGAGAGACTAATAACTAATCTCTTCAATAGAAATGTAGCTTTTCTCTTGCTGGTTAATAAGGTTAATGCTGTACTAATTAAAACCTATATTGATTTTATCACGATTAGTTTGACTGATAGCTAAGTAGTCTCTAGAACTAGAGCATTAATTTCAAATTAAAGTTCCCATTTTTGCCTTTTTTTTTACTTAGTTCTTTCTTTTTTACTTTTTTTTTCTTTTTTAATTGAATTATCCCTTAAATTTAGATGCATTTATCTCCCCAAATATTAGGACTCAAACTCTAGCATTTATATAAGGTACAAGAAAATCAAAACTTCTCTCTCTATGATTTAAAATAAAATATCAACAAATATCCACAATACTTTGAACTTGTCACATAAATTTAATTAAATTTCTTGAGATTGATAAATTTTAGAATATGATACCTGTTGTGAGAAATTAGATGCAACAGAATGGAAACACTATTATCAAATCCATCCTTATAAACTCTATTTAGTTCATTCAAAAATAAATTCCAAATCAAACATATAAGACCATAAAGCATATATAGAGATAATATGATATTTGTCACTGTGTAGCAATACCTTGTTGCCAAGGCATTGTGTGTGTGTGTGTGTGTTTAGCTTGCTAGCTGTGTCCAGCAGTATTTAGCATGTTCTGATAATTAATATGCTGCAAAGTCAGCGATGAATGGATGGCCACATGAGCACAAAATTGCGGGCGGAAGGGCGTGCTTGGTAGCTGCTGCCTCAAAGCAAAATCGCAGTTTTGTGCTAGAGAGGTCCACGCATATGGCTGCAATTTGCAGTATCGATTCTCTCTGCTACTATATTTTCTATTTAGCTATAGGTATTGGCCTTTAATTTATTCCTCAACTGATATATAACTAGCTAGCTCTATATATTTGTTTGACATTCTGCAATTGAGAGGAATTAATATGCATAATTATATATAAATTGATTAGTTGTTTAAGTCATGGCAATACGATGTTTGTGTCATAATCCTTGCTATTAGCTGATTTTCCTTTCATCTGATGGCAAAATAATTCTCTTTTTGTATTTTGAATTGAGTAATATCATGCATATAAAATTAGAATATAAAATTTATATTCAGACTAATAAATGTGTTACTTAATATTTTTGTTTATTAATGTGTGTTACAAAACGTAATAATAATAATATTATTATACAAACTCAACAACTACTTAATATATGGTAGTAATTGGTGGTAATTTTATAAGCTTTGCATTATTATTTTGTATTTATAAGTTGGAAAAACATGACATGATATTTAAAGTGAGTTTGTATATTGGATGTTTAATTTATATTAAAGGGATTAAGAATGTAATCAAATGAGATTCTAATTGAATTAGAATTAACCTAAGCTTTGATTACTTAATCTTTTTTAAAAAGATTTGACAAGTATATATTATTAATTATGTGTGATCAAAATCTATTCTTTTTTATTATTCCATTAGATTATCAATCACAAGTTTAATGTTTATTAAGGTGAAATAGAGGCAATGTATAGCCTCTTTGAGTGCTCATATACATTCTCATAACTCTCATGTATGTACATAAGTTCAACAGTCTTCTTTCTACTTAGTTAATTAGAATATCTATGATTGCCGTTCATTTTCTCAAAAAACATTTGATATTTTTTATATGGGTTGTCAATTGCTTGAAATGGGGTTCGATATTCTCTAAGGATATCAAATGCTATTATATTTGTCTAAGGTATTAGAAATTGTTCCAATCAATAAAAATACTTTACAAATCGAATTCTTTCATATATAGTGAGATTATACGTGGCATTGCTCTTCATTAGTGTTGGAAATATATTTTGGCCGAGTAAATTATAAGTATTAATAGTGAAAGATTAAAAGGCATAATCAAATACCAAGAAATTTGCTAATAATCTTATATATATATATAGAGGGAGGAATTAAATAATTAATTACCCTTCTTATTTCTTAGTGCTTCTTTTTAGTTAAATTAGCGCCCTAAACATGAAATGAAAATTAATAATAATTATAGCAGAAGTATTGATCTCTATGATTAATTCGAAGGTAAGATGAACGAATGTCGGTACAGGCATCCATCAAATACACTTGCATTAAGAACAGTATTAAGAGCATAAGAAAAAGAAGACCGACATACTATATCTGCATGCATGCATGGTAGTATTCTGACACGCATAAAATTTAAGGAGGATGTGGATGTGGAGAGAGAAGGAGCGTTGGGCAATAATTGGGGGAATGATTTACTTTAAGGCAGCGGTGAGTTTGTTCTCTGATTGATTGTCTGTCATGGATGATCAGCAGGAGAGATACTACATTATTATTCTTCTGTAAACTCCACAGATTGACCAAATCTAATGCTGCCGGCACCCTTCTATCTACCAGTTGCTTTCGGTGGTATATAAAATTGTGTAGTCTATGTGATATGTGTAATTTACGATCCTGTATGGCCATTGTACTCTTTCTTCAAATTTGAAGTGGCAAGTGCTTCAACGAATTAGGTTACATTGTACTTTGTATTGATAGATTTAAGAATAATCATAATGTATTTTAGATTGAAACTGAACTCTTCATACTCTTTCCCCTCTGCTAGTTCATTTTCTTTTTCAATTGATGTCACTATGGTCGGAGCAGCAACGATGCTAATGAACAGTATGCACCACAAATTAGACTGGGCCGTTTCAGTCGAGCCCAGTTCGTATTAGCCTGCTGGGTTTAGGCAATTTCTTTCCAGTATTATCCAGTAGTTAATCAGTTGGTTGCTGTCTGTGTCGATTTTAGGCACACCTCGTGCAGGTGGCACGTACAAGTCGAACCACGCTTGTTTTGATCCCGTCCCATGTACCATACAAGGTTTTGGCTACTTTCAATGCAATGCACTAATTTTGATCCCGTCCCATGTGTTATAAGATGTTTTGGCTACTTCCATTGCAATGCAATCCAATGCACTATCCATCACATTATTTCATATTTCATTCAACCTGTTTTTTCGTCCACGCGTGGACTCGTTTAAAGAATAACACCAACCGTGTATAATGCAATGAAAGACTACTGCTACAATTGCGGACACTTAAAACAACCATGCTCAGATTTGCGAGCATGCAATTAACTCATGATTTGACCTAAGCTTTGGAGGGGGAGGGGGGGGAATAAATAGAAATAATGAATACAGATGACAAACAAAAGCACATGTTGAAAGTTAAAGTAGTGTTCTTACACGGGAATGGTTCTCTTGTCAGAAACGGTCCTCTCAAGCATTTTTCCAGGATGTTGGGTGCTTCTGCTACTGCTACTTCCACCTCTTCTTGGTACAGACCGTTGCATTATTCTAATAGGAATTCCACCCAAGTCAAAGTCTTCCTTTAAAGATTTTGTCAAGAATCTGAGTTCTGTATCTGAAAGCTGTGTCTTCCCACTCACAAAGGCAACAAAAGTTGGAGGCCGAGCCTTCACTTGGGTAAAATACTTGATCTTCGGTTGGGCAGACTGATCTTTCCAAGAATGCCTGCTCATAACCTGATCAAATACGCACACGGACAGAAAGAGAGTTTTATAGCTAAATCTCACATTTGCAAGATTTGAAAAAAGGGGAAACAGGGAGGCATTTGAGGCTGACCTTGCGCAACCAGCGGTTTAGAAGAGCTGTAGACAGCCTTGAACACCATTTTTCATATGTATCAATGACCTGCCGCATAACAGCTATTCGACCCCTTCCTCCTAATGCCGAAGTAAACACCACAGGTATTCCAGTCACCTGCCAGCACATACGAAAAAAATGTGAGTACTTCTACATACATGCTGTCAAAGAAAAAAACCAATGGTAGACTGCAAATTTTCAGCTATGCTTATAACCTAAAACTCTAAATATAACAAACCTGCGGTATGACCGTCTGAATTTCTTGAGGAACTGCTTCCTTGACTCTTTTATACAAGGCAGAGTTTTGTCTCCCACTTAGAAGATCCATTTTGTTCACAATAACAACCAAACCACGCCCTTCTTCCACTGCCCGCCTCGCTATAACAACTTCCGCATGCGTCATACTACGTCTGGCTTTAGCAACCTGAGCATAATGCATAATGAAGAGTATAGTAAGCACATGTATCATATATAGAAAAGAATTCTCCCCAAAATTGGTTTTATGCCCACACAAGCTATAATAGATGCATTGCTTCGTCACAGTTAATGCAGAAAGAATAGCAGTTACGACACACCTCTTCTGCATCAAGGACTAGAGCAACTACATGGGCCCTCATCAGATTCTTTCTTGATTGCATAACGCTTAATGATGCTGGTCCTTTCTCCCGCTCTCTTTGCAACCAACCTGCAGTATCAACCTGAATAATAATTCACAATATCATTAAACAATGAGAAAACAAATCTCCCCACTTAGTCAAACAAAGCCAGAATTTGGACACCAGGGACTGAGACTGAATCCAACAATTTATAATATTAAAGATGGAGTAATGCAAATCTGACATGTACCAAATAAATAGTCCTCCCTTCATGTTGAAAGTGCACTCTCACTGAATCTCTTGTCAAACCAGCTTCTGGACCCACTAGAACACGATCTTCTTGCAACAAAGCATTTAGTAAGGTCGACTTCCCAACATTTGGCCTTCCTACAATTGCTAACTGTAACGGCAACTTAGATTCATCAACCTCATCAGAGCTATTGTCTTGACTAAAGTTACCTAAGTAAGGTCAAAAGCAAAGCAGAGCCAGCAAAAGGGAGAGAGAAAGATCAGTTGTCAGGAATAAGGAAAGGTGTCTCAAAATCAACTAAAGTATTTGTCATCCAATTAACAGAAACATTAACAATGACATATTGACAGACTCTTTAACAAAAAGGAATCACCTCTATTGTCATGCATACATGGGAGCTTTAATATTAAGTTGAATGTTTAATTCAAAGTGGAGATCCAATACATTTGACAGATAGAAAAAGAGATCCATGACAACAATAACAATTATGTCCATTCCATGCCACTAAAGTTGTCAAACCATATCACAACCTTCACTTGCAATACTTGCTAACTTCTACAATATTGCAAATTTAGCTGTACCATGCATGCCAAACTGCTCACTTGCAGTATTACCTTGCTTTCCAAAGTCCAATAACACTTTCATATCTTTAGAATAGTTAAAGCATTTACGTTCCCCATTTTCTAAAAGATGAAATATCTAATAGGAATGTTTTTGTTTTTAGCTATTTTCTTATCATCTGACCTAGTTATAGAAAAAACTTCATGGAGCACTTTGAAGAAAACAATTAATGAAGTATTGGTCAGTGCTTTTAAAATATCAAATAAGTAGATATGCCAAAAACTTCTACAAACTTTAAGCAATCTATAAACAAATACTATATTCTTCAGCCCACAAGTTAAATGATAATGTGAGATAAGAAACAAATGGGTCTCTAAGATTTTACCATTTTGAACCTGAACCATATAATCCTCAAGCGATGGGCGAAGAGCTTCATAAAGTTCTGTCATACCCAGTCCAGTTTCAGCAGATATAGCAATAGGGTCCCCAAATCCTAACATTAGAGCTTCAGCGGCAGCTCCGGCTAGAGACCCAGTGCCATCATGAAGTGATTCACACTTATTCATCACTACTAAAGGTTTGATTCCTGGAGCATGTTTACGAAACCACTTTCCAACTTCCAAATCTAAAGGGTGAAGTCCGGATCTAGCCACAAGATAGCCAAGAAATCAATTCAAACTTTTGCACCCAAAATAAGCAAGATATAAATAACAACAAAAAAGAAACACTGTGTACAACAAATTCTCAGTAACAAGGGGCCCAACCTTTAACCAAAGTTTCCTACATTTCCAAAGAAAAACTGCAATTTTGCAGTCATATATAAATCCTTTTATAGAGCATTCTGAAACTACAAGCAAAATTAGAAATTAATCCATTTTCAAAACAATTAAGACCATTCTAGTCCCTTTCAGCTTCAATTCTTTAACCTAATTGCAAGAAACGCCTCCAAATAGACAATTCCCAAATCCTAAATTTGTCACCATGAGCTTTGGAATGAAAAATCATGTCAAACACTCACGAATCATAAGATATGCAGAAACTCATACAACCAGAACTAACCTCACATCAATCAAGAAAATTGCAAATTGAGTCTTTGCAAGCACATTTGCAGTCATCCCTGCTGTTCTATCAAGAATAGACCCAGAAATTGCTTCGGTTTCCAAGCCTGCTGAGTCCAAGACTCTAAACCGCAAATCTCCCAGTTTAGCAATTCCCTCTCTTATGTCCCTCGTAACATGATCATCTGGCGTGTTGTAAACCAAAGCCTCCCTCCTCCTAATCAACCTAGAAACACAATTAAACATGTAACAACCAAAATCACATTCAAAAACGCCAAAAATCGTATCTTTGAGAAAATAAAAAGAAACATTTTATCCAAACTAACCGGTTATACAAAGCAGACTTGCCCACATTAGGACGTCCAATAATCATAACAGTAGGAAGCAAGTTCATGTCAACCTTGGTAAAATCCACTGGTTTTTCATACAATACCTTTAATTTCTTGTCTTTACCTAAACCATCGGACTCAAACTCGACATGGGAGTTCTCCAAGTTTCCATTTCCAACAACCCCGCAAAATCCTCTAGATGATTCAAGCAACATGTTGCAATGCAAGCTCGAACCCAGATTAAACAACGACCCTAAGAACCAATACATAATCAATCATTAACAAGCATCAAAACAGACAACACATGAAATCGTAATCATAAAAGAGAGAGCCAAAACATACCAAAGGTTGAAGCTTTGACTGGTTTGGACAAGCTCATCTGGTTTGTTAAACAAGTGATGTTTTTGTACGTGTGACCAAAACGAGAACCACTCTTTCGGGCCAAAACTGCTCGAACCCATGACCGAAACGACATCCGTAGTTAGTTTATTGCTGCAATACAAGCAGAGAAGAAACGGAGGGACATCAGAGCGAAAGAGGCAGAGACGCCGCTGTCACAAGCTCTGCTACAAAACCTTCTTTTATATTTTTCATAGGTTTTTTTTTAATTTTTACACTTTATACTTGTATAAATAAAAATTAACTAATTTATATTTTTTAAAAAATTATTAAAATATAAATATAAAAATAGTAATTTTTATATTTTTTATTTTTAAAAAATAAACAATTTAATCCTACCGATATCTTAACAAATAAAAAGGATTTTTGAAAGATAATTAGCAGACAAGTCCTTAACGTTTTATAATTTTATAAAATAAGACCATAATTTATTTCTTTGTATTAAATGAGTAACTATATATAACTAAATGACTGTAATACCCTTTATGTACCCATTTTCTTCCTTGCCGTGTAGACAAAATTAGGGGTGGAAATATAGACCATGCCAATACTTGACATGAATTTGAAGTAAATAAATGAATTCAAATTTCAAATTTTTAATACAAATACTAAACGTGTCATATTTATATTACTTATAAAATAATCATGTTGTATTCATATTTAGACTATCAAATTCATTTATTTGTTTTATACATGAATCATTAAATAAATTTATGTTATAAATAAATTCGTATCATAAACGAATGAAAAATTATCTCTAACTTGTTTTTAGTTCGCTTACAATCTGTTTATAATCTATTTTGGTATGTTTATTAATCGTATATAAATGAATTATATCCAAATTACTTGTTTAATAAACGTATTATATTCATATTTTATTTTTTAACATAATTAATAAATAAATAAAATTTAAAGTAACCTCTATTTGATACGATATAGGTATAACATAGTATGAATATAATACAATAATTTAAATTATCACCTCAAATCAAAGTCTAATATTATATGAGTGAATTTTATAACAACTAATATACAAACAAATAATTTATAATATCGATTTGTATATATTCAGATCATATAACTTTACATATATTTATCAAATATAATAATTTATAATTATATACAAATAAATAATTTATAAATATTTTCTTATTAAAATTAATATAATTTTTATATATTTATCATATTAAATTGAATAATAAAATTTAAAAATATTTTTTATTAAATTTTTAAAATTTCAAAAAAGTATATGAACAATATGAATATATAAAATTTATACATATAAAATTATTTAATTAATCAATTAATAGTTAAAATATAATAATATTATTATAAAGAGGTATTATATATTAATTTTTTATAAAATTTATATTTATGTATAATTTGATGGATAAATAAAAATATTTTTAATTTTTTATTATTTACATAATAAAATATATATGTATATATTTAGGATTTATTTATTTATTTTCCCATTTCTCACTCTTTTTTTTTATGCACGCAAATCTCAAACCCAAAGACAAAATAGTCTCTTGCTTTCTCTTTCTCTTCTGGGTCGGTTCTGTTTCCTTTTGTCATTTGTAATGCAATTAATTTCAAACAGATAATGAAGAGCTAAACACGTTAAAGACCTCTTTTTTTAACCCAAATCGTTAACCAAACGTGCACAGACCAAAAAGAACCCTAATTAAGGCTTCCGTTTGTCCGAGTTTTTGCGTTAAGTTCACTCTTTTGTTTGAATACTCGAGACCCATTTGTTTGAATTTGAAGATAAAAGATTGAATTTGAAGTAGGTTAATTTTGGCTATGGAGGGAATACCTCACCCAATACCTAGAACTGTAGAGGAGGTTTTCGGCGATTTTAAGGGTAGACGGGCCGGGTTGATCAAGGCTCTCACTAGTGGTAATGGGTTTGATTTTGTTATTCTAGTCGAACTAATTGATGGTTTTTGCGTATTTTCGTAATTTTTTTAGTTTTTAATTTTCTTGGATTTTGCAGATGTTGAGAAGTTCTACCAGCAGTGCGATCCTGGTGGGTTTTTCCTGTTTTCTTTTTTCATTTTTATTTTTGATTTTGTTAATTGAAGTTATATTTGACCTTTTCTTCTAAATCTTCTTATGCTGTATTGACTGTAAATTTAGTTGCTTATCCACTTAGTTCGTGGCCTTTTTGTATGTAAGGTGAGCCAAATTGTATTTTAGAAATAATCTTGTTATACTTTCAGAAAGATGCAATGTAGACGATGACTTTGCCACGAATCACTGAGTGTTCACAGGTGGCTGTGTTCATTGTCTTGTTTTGATGATTGTATCAAGTTCGTGATTTTATCTTGAATTGAAGGTGGAAATGCTTTGTTTCGAGGCAGATTTCCTGTTGCAGCATTTGGGATACCTTTTTCCCCCTACAGGGTCATTCTCGGATCTCAGAAATCTCTGTGTTTCTCTGCACACGTTATTATTCTGTAATATTTTCTTCTGCAAAAGTACTTACATTTATTGTTCACTAGCATGAAAACAATTTTCACTTAGGGACGCAGAGAAATTGAAATTGCTGCAAAAATTCAAGGCATGCTTATGGAATTAAAGAGAACCTGCAAATCTTTATCTATTTCTGGTATCCATGGACATCAGTCCCCCTGGTTTCCTAGCTGGAGAAAATCTCAATTCTTGACAAATACTTGTGATTATTATATTTATAGGAAGGTTATTTTCAGTTCAAATTCTCGGCATTTAGTTCCTTGGAAGTTGTGGACTTTAATTAATAGTTAAGTAGTGATCATGATATCTTGATTCTTCCTTTGCCTAATCAATTTTCTGAATCCCATTTTAGTGGTGGTGATTTGTTGTTCATTTTTATTATTGACTTGCTATCATGTTGTTTTACTTTTGTTTTTTTGCCCAGGTCATCTAGTGAATTTGTCTTGTTAACTTTACTGTTACTTTTAGTTAATGTTACCATGTTCACCTGATTGGTCCTATGAACATGACTTTACTGTTTCTTTTAGTTAATGTTACTGTGTTCACCTGATTGGTCCTGTGAACATGTATCAGCTGGAGTGCAAAGCTTCATATTTTAGTTTGGTTTACCATTTCAAAGTGCCATGTGTTATTTTGGGACCTGATCATTGCTAGCAAACATCGATAGGGGGACATTACAAAGATCCCCATTTGCAAATAGGGTTCATTGTGGCCTTTCTGATTGTAGAAAATTCCCAATTTCTAGTGGTGATTATGTCTGCAGAAGCGGACTGTTAGTTTTAGTTTTGTTCCTTTGAATTTAATTTCCTTGTAATTGTCTATTTCTCTACTTGTTAGTCACCATGATACGATGTATTATTTTTCTCAGGTGATTTGGTTAATATTTATTGTTCACCTTACCATTCCTCTCGTGTTCATCTACTGGAATTAAAGATTGACAGAATAGTTTGGTTTACTATTAGAGCAAACCACATGTTATTCCAACCATACATCATTTCAAGCAACATTGAAGCAAGGACACGTAGAGATTAGGCCATTTGCTAATAGGGTTCATAAAGTAGTTCATCCAGTATCCTTGTTACTGTTGTTTGTCTATTATGATTACCTTATCCGTTCCCTTGTATACTGGTTATGTTAACAATTTGAGACAGATTGTGGGTTTTTATCGAAGCTGTTAATATTGTGCGTACAGAAAAGGAGAACTTGTGCCTATATGGACTTCCAAATGAGACATGGGAAGTTAACCTGCCTGTTGAAGAAGTGCCTCCTGAACTTCCTGAGCCAGCATTAGGGATAAACTTTGCAAGGGATGGTATGCAGGATAAGGACTGGTTGTCACTGGTTGCAGTTCACAGTGATTCATGGTTGCTTGCCGTTGCATTCTATTTTGGTGCACGCTTTGGATTTGGCAAGAGTGAGAGGTATTGTTTCTTTTTTCTTGCCAGTTTTACAGGCATCAAATGTTATTTTCTGCAGCCTTCCTTCAGAATCTGCATCACTCGCTTTCTTGTGGCATTACATTGTTGGTTGTTAGACTGTAATGCATAAGTGGGCATAATGATTCTTTTGATCTTTTGGATATTGCACATTCTTTTTTGCATTATTGTTCATTTACATCCTGTGTGTTGATATTTTGGAGTGCCTTTCTACCGTGTTGGAGAAATCCCCACTTCTCCATCCAGGATGCAGGCCGAACAGAACACATTAAGTGACTCATTGATTTACCTCGCCACATCAAGTAATCTTCCAAATTTACTAGTCTTTAGGACAAACCAAAAATTGGTGACTTGTTCCCTCCTGTTTTCATTAATCTCTTGGAATTTGTCAACTGAGACTTCTGACTGTGACAAATATCGATAAATGATTAGGTTTTTGTGCTTGTCATTAAGACTGCCTTTTGACTTATTTACTGTTAAGCAAATCATTCATGTAATTCCTGACTTGCAGTCCCATTTCTATCCCTAGCTTTGCCATCAAATTTAAAATTAAAGCATGATGAAAGCATAATTAGATATAATGTTACTGAGATTGCCTCAATTCGAAGTTCAAGCTGTAGAGTAAGTCCAAGGGGTAGAGTTAGAAAAGAGTGTGTTTAAGTACATTATTTACTTATCTTTTAGTACTGCTAAAAATAATATGTTGTTTTTTACTTGCCAAGATATGCACATTCCATGGGTCTTTTTTGTTCTTCTAATTTTGTTTCTAACAATTTATTAGTGATTTAATTTCTGATAATTGCTTATTAGTGATTTCGGGGGTCTTGACGTAATTTTATAAATGCTTATTCTTTAGGATATGGATTTTGGTTTTACTTATTCTAGACCATCTTTTACTTCTAGATGTCTTCTTTGTTGCCTTATAGAATTTGTCTCGACCATTTGTCTTATTATATTACATTCAATGTCAGTCACGTCATCAGGTTACACAATCAACTGTATGATGCATGATGTTTGATGACCTATGCATTCAAGCTTGTCCTTAACAAAAGGAAGTTTATTGGTTGTCAACGAAAGTAAAACTCATTCTTCTATGTGGTTCTGTTTAATGAATTGTTAGTTATCTAATTGGCCTTTGTTCCCTTACAATCCCAGGTTATACACGATATAGGAAGTGGATGATGCTATGCTTGACAAGCAAGTTTTGGAGTGTGTAATCAAATTAAAAGTCTAGTTCTAATTTTTGTTTGAATTGAATTGTGCAGGAAAAAACTTTTCCATATGATAAATGAACTCCCTACCATCTTCGAGGTTGTGACTGGAAATATTAAGCAACCAAAGGACCAATCTGCTGCTAATCACAACAGTGGCAAGAGCAAATCAAGCGGGAAGGTAACAGGAATTTGAAATTGATTAAGTTTCTTTTTTGTCCCATTTCTATATCAAACTCTTTTCTCTCATTGTTTGGACCTTGCCTTCAAGCAGTCCCATCAGTCTGAATCACAAACCAAAGCAGTGAAGATGTCTCCGCCACACAAGGAAGACGAGGATAGTGGGGAAGAAGAAGAAGAAGATGATGAACAAGGTGCCACCTGTGGAGCATGTGGGGATAACTATGGCACTGACGAATTCTGGATTTGCTGTGATATATGTGAGAAATGGTTCCATGGAAAATGCGTGAAGATTACACCTGCAAAGGCTGAGCATATTAAGCAGTACAAGTGCCCCAGTTGCAGTAGCAAGAGGGCTAGGGTTTAAGATTAGTTATGGAGTTGGAGTCGAACAATGATTAAACAAAGCAGACAAGGATTAGAACTTCTTTTTCCATTACAGTTTGAGAGTAAAATAGAGCTGGTTGCCTGTTTTAGTTAATGAATTCGCAACTGATGGTTCCTGTTTGTTTAATCGATCTCTAAAATTGTGTTTCCAAAATAGTTGCCGGCATTTGGAAATAGAAATGTTGGTGCATTTTTCTGGTTTGATCTAAATGCTTGTTTAGCACTTTCATTAGAAATTACAAGAATAAGTTAGAAAATTGCAATGGAAGCAAAGAAAAAGTTGAAAAAATGTATATGGTTGCATGCACTACGAGATCCAAAGCTCATTTGTGTTCTGTGGTGCATGAACAATGGTAGAGTCTTCTCATAGTTTTCAATCACTTGCTAAATTTGTGGTAAAAAGTGAAAAACATAATTGAAAAGTGATTTCATTTTCATGATATTTCAACAACCTGTACGCAACAAAAAGTTTGGAAGCTTGGGTTAATTTCAAGTTTTTAACTCATAATAACTCGATGGTAACATGTTTGCATTTGGGTCTTCAATGATTTCATCATCTACATAGGCATTGATCACCAGACAGTAGATAAATAAGATTTACATATTTATTAGAACACCACACGCATGTGCAGGAGAACTTTAGAAACAATTTAGACAGTTAACTCAAGACTTTAATCATGACAATCACTTAAAAGAATTAATCATAATTACAAAATTGAAATTTTATCATAATTTTTATTCAAATTATTTATAAAAAAATACAAGCGTTAACAAAAAAATAAAATAAAATTGTATGATCAAGAAAGTTTAAGAGTCATTCATTGGAAGCCTATCCTCTCATTAAAATTTTATCGCCAGTAGTCAACGAATTATTAAGATTGATGTGGTGGATTGCATAAGCTTTTTGTGGCATCAATTAACAATGGAAAAAAATCGTTTTAATGTTATATATCTAACAAAAAAATAAAAACAAAATTCAAACATATATGTTTGGTTTGTCTGGAAATATTCTATCAAGAAAACAGCATGTATGAAAACCAACACAACCAAAAAGTTGCCTTCGGCTTTTGTCTAAATTAATGGATTAGTGTTTATTAATTGGTTGAATGGTCAATGAAATCATACACTAATCCAAATTTGTTTAATGGGTTTACGTTTTCTTTTTTAATAATAAAAGTTTTAGGGTTCATTTGTTGGGTTTTGGAATTAAAATTAAAAATCCAACAAAAAAAATATTCAAGATGATTAATTTTTACAGCATGTAGTGCAAATTAGTAGCAAAATACCTGTATGAATTCTTACAAACATGGCAAGCTCAAGCTATAAAATTTTGAATGGTTAGAGATTAGATGAGATAAAACCTAATTAAGGAATTCAAAAAAGGCTTTTGCTTGTAGATGGCAAAGCATGTTCTAAATTAAAAAATTAATAATTAAATTAATAATACGTTATAATTAAAAAAAATTATTGAAATTAACAAGAAAACATGATAGAGATTGATTGATTGATTGTTGCCTTATCACATGCATTTGATTGATTGCTCACCAAAAATGCTTAACCTAAGATTCAATTGTGTACATTTATGGACATTGTGATTGCTATAGGCAATTTTCAATAGCAATTCATGGATATTGCTACAACATGTAAATCCAAATTTTGATTATGACAGTAGCTAGAACATTCAACATCACCAAATAACAAAAATAGATAACAATCCGATCATTAATATAGAATAATTGACTAATTTTAGTACCAACGAGAATATAAAATAATATAAAAAAATAATAATATATTATCTAAATTTTAATTTTTATAAATAAAATAATTATATATACTCGTTTAAAACTTATTAAAATCTTATTGAATCATAATTAGGATAGTTGTATTTCTTGTTCCAAAACATCAACTCCCAACTGCTGGTGCAACGCTTTTCTTAACATTCTAACAACTAGCTAGCATTCACAAGTTTGTTCATAAAATAATGAAGTTCAACTACAATATTGGTTGAAGAAATGGAATGCAACAATATTTGTACATTGTTCTTGTAGCAATGCTTTTTACTCAAAAAGTAAGGAACACCTAATGCTTGTGTGCCTTTGGGACAGGCAAACTCAAGAGAACAAGAATCAATGGGTATATCATGTTTATAATATGAAGTTGTAATCTATTGACTCAACAGTTACCTAAAGTTATTAAATTAAATCTACCTACAAAATATAAATACGTATAATATAAAATTAAAATATTAACAAAGACATTCGTATATTATAAAATAATATATTTTAATTTTATTTTTAATAATTTTTATGTTCGGGAAGTATTATATAATTAAAATATTCGTATAATAATAACAAAATCTCATCCGCGTAAATTTATAATATATAAAGAAATAAATAGCATCATAGAATGTGAGATGAACAATCACAAATTCATAAATTGATGCTAGATGGATAGCAACTAACTCATAATTAGTGCATAATAAGACATAAATTTATGGATAATGTTACTGTTTTAGGAATGATATTTACTAATTATGGTCAAGTATTTACTGTGTCTTATCATATCATATGGCGAAAAAAAAGGTTAAAACAAATATTTCCTTTTCAAAAAATTCAAATTAAATACATTTGATGTTTCCATAGAACACCGGAAGAAAACAGAGAGAGAAGACGAGAAAGGAGGCATGAACAGAGTAAAAATAAAAACTGTAAAAATCCCAACACATAAAAAGCAGTAGAATCCCATGGTCCCCGGATTTTCCTCCAATTTTTTTTCACCTTGTAATGATCGAAAACACCCAAAAACAAGCTCACATCCATATTCCAAAAGATTCAACTTTCAACTCTTTTGATTTGAGGCGCCAACTGGAAAAAAAATAAAAAATGGAAAAACCCTAGTGACACTGTGACAAGGGAGTGAAGAACAAGAAAAAAAATATAAAAATAGAAAATTCATATATATATATATATATATATTGACAACAACTGGTCCATTTTCATATTGGTTATCCAACCCATAAGCCCCACTCTGTCAGCTGCATACAGATACTTTCTTAGTTTCTTTTCCATCTCTCATTCTCTCTCAGTTTTACCATTTTTATATAAAGACTCCATTTTTAAAATTTTTTTATCGTGTTTACCTGATTTGTTTATGTTTATGTAGCTGGGTTTGATGAGTGGAATGGAAATGTGAAGGCGGCTTTTGCTGTATTGACATTTTTTGTTTTGTGGGTATTGTGTTTGATTGAGGAAATGGCTGAAATGCGAGGGAGGTTGCAGTTGAAGAAAGAACTGACACAAATAAGGAAAGCAGCCCGGGTTTTGCGTGATCCAGGGACAACTTCTTCATGGAAATCACCATTGAGTTCATCCAGATCTATAGCAGCGGCGGCAGCAGCAGCAACTTCTGGTTCTAGGTCTGTTTCTGGTTCTGCTTGGAAGAAGAAGAACATCAGCAGCCGACAATTGGCTGATGAAAACAACAACGTGAATGTAAATGGAAACGGGAAAGAGAAGAAGGTGTTTTTGTATAATTGGAAGAATCAGAAATCTTCAAGTGAGACAAGTGCAGTTGCAAGAAATGATGATGACGATGATGAGAATGATGATGAAGGGTCTTCTTCGATTGCTGAAAGTTTCGATGATAGCTTGAGTGATGCTAGAAATGGTGGTGATGCAAAGAGTGATACTTATTTGGGTGACAATAATCGTTCTTCGTCGATTTTCAAGTGTGGGGATGCAAATCTTGTGTCATTGGCAGCAACTCCATCTATGAAAAGAGCTATGGCAGCTAAGAGGAAAAGTAAGAGAAATAAAACCCCGTCAGGTTCTTTATCTAAGTATCAACAAAAACAAATTATTCTTGCTAGGAATTCCGGGGCAATAGTTTTAGGCACGGATGAGTCCGTCGAGCAATCCGATGACACAGAATATTATTGTAATTCTGAAGATTTTCGTAAATATTCAGGGGCTTCCTCGTTGCTTTTAAAACTTAAGCACAAGAATTGGTCACATTCATCGGCTAAATTGTTGAGAGGTAGTAGAAAAGAAGATTCTTCTTATACTTATAGCACACCTGCATTATCAACTAGTTCTTATAATAGGTATGTTAATCATAATCCTAGTACAATTGGATCTTGGGATGCCACAACAGCTTCCTTGAATGATAATGACGGTGAAATGGATGATCATTTGGATTTTCCGGGTCGTCAAGGATGTGGGATTCCGTGCTATTGGTCAAAGAGGACGCTGAAACATAGAGGGGTATGTGGGAGTTGTTACTCTCCTTCCCTTTCGGATACTTTAAGGAGGAAAGGAAGTAGCATTTTGTGTGGGAGTCGGACAATGTATCATGGAAGGAGACACACTTCATCCGTTTCTAATAAGTGGAGAATGGCTTCAAGAAGTGCTCAAGGTATTCTACCATTACTCACCAATAGTGGTGATGGGAGAGTAGGATCATCTATAGGAACTGGTCATAGCGATGACGAGCTTTCTACAAACTTCGGGGAGCTAGATCTGGAGGCGTTTAGCAGATTGGATGGAAGGAGGTGGTCGTCAAGCTGTAGGAGTCAAGATGGGTTGGAGATTTTAGCTCTAAGTGGAAGAGGAGAAGAGGAAGTGACACTGGAAAATATAAGGAGTTTGAGCCAGAAATATAAGCCAATGTTCTTTGATGAATTGATAGGGCAAAATATTGTGGTTCAGTCACTCGTGAATGCCATCTCAATGGGAAGGATTGCTCCTGTTTATCTTTTCCAAGGTCCTCGAGGGACTGGGAAAACATCAACCGCTAAGATCTTTGCTGCAGCTCTGAATTGTCTGTCCACTGGTGAAAACAAGCCATGTGGATACTGTAAAGAATGCACCAATTTCATCTCCGGAAAAAGTAGAGATTTTTTAGAAGTTGATGGCACCAATAAACAAGGAATTGACAGAGCTAGGTACATATTAAAAAACCTATCTGCAGAGCTTCCAGCAGCCTCGTCACAATTCAAGATTATTGTTATTGATGAGTGTCACTTGTTGCCCTCCAAGATGTGGCTGGCATTTCTCAAATTTCTGGAAGAACCGCCAAGGAGAGTTGTATTCGTATTCATCACAACTGATATTGACAACGTGCCTCGTACCATACAATCACGATGTCAAAAGTATATATTCAACAAAATTAAAGATGGTGAAATTGTAGCCAGGTTGAGGAAAATTTCTGCTGATGAGAATCTTGATGTTGAATTGGATGCATTGGATTTGATTGCTCTGAATGCTGATGGTTCTCTTCGAGATGCTGAAACTATGTTAGACCAGCTGAGTTTGCTGGGAAAAAGAATCACTACTTCTCTTGTGAATGAACTAGTGAGTTCTCCCAACTATGCTCATTTGCTATAGATTGCTTCAGCTCTAGTTTTTAGCTTTGGAAATGTTCAATTTTATCTAACAGTAATTATTTTGTAAAGGGGAAAAAAAGAAACTCAAATGCATGTGGAAGTTTTGCTTTCATAAACACCATAATATACATTGTTCAAACTTATATATGTAATCTTTTCTGCAGGTGGGGGTTGTTCCGGATGAGAAATTACTGGAACTTCTAGAATTAGCAATGTCATCAGACACTGCAGAGACGGTGAAAAGAGCCAGAGAGTTGATGGATTTTGGGGTTGATCCAATGGTGTTGATGTCTCAACTGGCCAGTCTTATAATGGATATCATTGCTGGAACCTACAGCATTGGTGGAAGAAGTTGTGAGTACCACTCCTTTCACCCTTTTATTGTTGTTTCATTGAGGCATCAAGAGTGCAATGTAGCAAATTCATTCTCTAACAGGATCAATCTATTGTTTCTGGGATGGCATTGAACACAATTTAGTAAGGTAATATGGTTGATTACCATGAGCACCAGGATAATATTAGCTTACAAGTTGATAATGCCCGACTTTTTAAGAAAATAGAGACAGTAAAAATTGATCTTTTGTTGAGGTTGTCACAATATTGGTGGTCTCTAATACTTGCAATAGTTCATGTTAGAGTTATGTATCCGTTAGCATCATTGTTCACCCTTAGTTATGTATCTATTAGCATCGTTGTTCTTCCTTGGTCTTATATGGTGAGTTCTAGTTTTAAAACAATTTGCCAAAATGTAAATTTTTTGGTAGATAGTCATGGATTTGCAGTTGATTTAAACTCATGATTGGAAGCTGTTTAACATTGTATTCAGAATCTAGGGTTGTTGGTTGTGATTGCTTATTTTGAATCAATAGTATTCACCTTTTATGGTTTTACGAATCTTCAAACTTTTTCCTTATTTTATTTTTAATTAATTATTTTTTATTTATTTTTATCTTAGCCTTGATAAAAAATGCTACCAAAAAGAGAAATCTGTTGGATTTAGAAACCTGCTATGAAGTTTATTGCTGCAAATTGTAGTGTATTCTGATCAAGACTATTGGTATGGTGATTGGCATTATTCTCCAGTAAATGAAGCAGAATTAGAGAGATTAAAGCATGCTCTGAGGCTCCTTTCAGAGGCTGAGAAACAGCTAAGGGTTTCAAGTGAACGCTCAACGTGGTTCACAGCAACTTTGTTGCAGCTTGGTTCAGTGCATTCACCAGATCTCACTCAGTCAGGTAGCAGCAGAAGACAGAGCTCTAAGACTACTGAGGAATATCCATCAAGCACTTCAAGAGAACCTATGGTTTACAAGCGGAAGTCTGGTGGTCAATATATGCCTCGAACCTTGACTCCTCCAGCTTCCTTGCATGAACCGATCAATGCAAATTCCAGCCATCAAGGAGAAGAATTATCACGAACTGATTGTCATAGTTTGTATTCCAAGCCTTCTCATGGCCGATTGAAGGATGGCAGTGCTGTAGCTGCCTCACACGGTACTGATATGGTTGGAAGTATGATTATTACATGCAGAAATTCTGAAAAGCTTGGTGATATCTGGGCAAACTGTATTGAAAGGTGCCATTCAAAGACATTAAAGCAACTACTGTGTACCCATGGGAAGCTTTGGTCTATCTCTGAAGTTGAAGGTAAGTCAATAAGTTTTCTAGTGAAGTTCAATAAACTGCAAAAGAACAAATGTGTAGATATATCTTCTTGTGTGCGCATCTTGTACATTCAAATTGCCTCAAGGTGTTTGCTGCTGTTTTCATTTCTATATGGTTCTCCATGCAGGTGTTTTAATTGCCTATGTTGCATTTGTGGACGGAGATATTAAATCTAGAGCAGAAAGGTTTTGGAGCAGTATCACCAATTCAATTGAAACTGTATTGAGACGCAATGTGGAGGTTAGGATAATCCTCTTGCCAGAAGGCGTAGGTTTTACTCACGATGGAATTTCAAATGACTTACTGGAAGGTATGAAGAAGACAGAAATTGCTGCAGCAATTGAGAGGGAAAGAAAGGTACCTTGCTCAAATGCAAATGATAATTTTTCCAATTCGAACTCACAGCAGATGCCTATCAAAGTATCTAGAGGAAGTTTTAATGAGTTGGACGGTAAGCTTAAAGGATCAGAAGATTATTCTCATTTTTCTCCACATCTCGCTGAAGGCAACTCTGAAATTAGTAGTACAAAAGAAAAGATGCAGGAGATTCCGATGCAGCGAATAGAATCCATCATCCGTGAACAGAGGTTAGAAACTGCTTGGCTACAAGCTGCGGACAAAGGAACCCCTGGATCATTGAATCATTTGAGACCTGAAAAGAATCAAGTATTACCTCAGGAGGGTATCTATCAACAAAATCATGTAGAATCCATGCTTTCATCAGGATTGTCCTCTCAGCAATGGGAAGATGAATTAAATCAGGAGCTCAAAGTTTTGAAACTTAATGATGAAAAAGTGCTCCAGAAGGACCAGAATGGTAAAAGGGGAGAACATTACCCTATGTCACCAAGCTTACTGCACGACAACAGCTTTATGGGCAATTTCAGCAAAGAAAATCTGTGAGTCTCTCTCTAAATTCAATAATATGTATATAATCGTTTTCTGCAATCCTCTATGAACTCTTTGTATCCCGTTTAATTTCCAAAACTAAAGCCTAGAAATACAATTAGGCTGCTTGAAATTTGGTGGACTACATGCGAGCTTGAAATAGTACTCAGGAGACAGCGATTAAGCCTGAAATTCCGCCATCCAGCCAATCAAATTACTGAGTCAAAATTCTTCTTTGTGACATTTTATTTTTGATTTTACTCATGTTGGTTCCTTCCGAACAACTCAAGATTTCACTTCTTTCCATCAAAATTATTAGATGATGCGGTGAATTATTGTTACATATAGTTTATTTTGTTTCTGTTAATTGTGTACCCCACTAATTATTCCTTGTGTTCACTAATTCTAAATAACATGCTGTTCTTTGCTCCTTTCCAAACTTCTCATGGAATAGATATACTTAGAATAGTGATTATTGAGTTTCTGGTGACTTGACGAAAAGATTCCTGAATTCAGCAACAGATCAAAATTTAATTTTCTTGTTCTTTTTCATTGTTTGGAAAAGTGTTGATTTTCGTTTAGATTGTATGCAGTTTATGCTAAACCTTGGTGTTTCAGGGGATATGAATCGGGATCAGCAACTGGTGGATGCGGTGGTCTTTTCTGTTGGAACACCACCAAACCTCATAAGAGGGGAAAGGTATGCTTCAGTATATTTCTTCCTTCATTGTAGCATTCTGGATAGATCATAATGTTCTGTTACTGTTTGCGAATAGGTCAAAGGAACTCCTGTTCAATTGCGAAAAGGCGGTCATTTTTCGTTGTTTGGTGATTGCACAAAGGCAAAGAAAAGTGAGTGCAGACTCGGAAGATAAATGGACTGTTCAATAGTTGGGTTGGGAATTTATCCTTTCGGTTTTCATTTCATTTTTTCTTCTATGTATTTATTACCAGTTAATACCATCCTTCAAGAATGTGAGGTCAAAGAGTCAAATGACAAAAACATAGGTATGTTGTTGGAATTTGGCAACTGTTGAGCTCCAACCAATTATTACGCCATGAATAAAAGAAATGAGAAACCATTTATTCATTCCAGGTACGGAAAGTTCAAAGAGAATGAAACATAGAGCAAACTCAAAACACATCACAGAATGGATTCAACTTTATTTGGAAGATTCTGAGCTCAGATTCAATATTCTCTCTGGAAGTAACTGATCATCTGGGGTTGTAACCTGCAACTCAGAAACACGTACACATTGACTTGCAATTTATTTTACTTTTCTGCCACTTTTCTCATGCATAGAATGGAATTATTGTGGAAACGATTGCATTGCTGCCTAAATGGTATAAACACTGCATGATGAAAATATTAAATCTCAATGCACAGGGTAAGAGAAGAAAATTCCCCTAGCTTGATGTTGGTGTAGGATCCTTCAGTGATGAATACGAGATGTTTAAGATACTATTCTATGGATGCATCATCAGTAACTTCAAGACCTTCCCTGTAGACAACAAAGTGAGGGAGTTGTTTTTTCCAGAATTATTCTACACAAAAATTTTTGTAACGCATGGGCATTTTGAATAGTGGAGTTTAATAACAAAGACGATTTGTGGTGTTATAGAGATCAATCTGTTGGCATTATTTTGGGGGGACCAACTTGAGAAGGAGGAGTTACAATAACAGCTTGAGAAGGAAAAAGAGAATCATTGCCTATTGACAAGCTCAAAACCTTTTCTAAGCAATTCAGGCTCCACCACATGCACACAGTTTTTTCGCCAAGTCACAGAATAATAATATTCAAAATGTTGAATCATAGTGCACAAATCAAGAACATGGACATCATATAATCTGTTTTGACAGCAAACCTCCAAATTGTCCACTGTTCTGCTCAGAAATTGTAGATGAAGATGCCTAATTTACAAGAAGTATATTTGAATCAACAAGAAATCATCCAGGGTTGTTAATAATTATTTCAATAGTTAACAAGAAGTATTTCTAAAAATTATTTTTTTAAATTTTAACATATAAATTAATTTAATTTGATAAATATATATAAATTGAGTGTTAACTTTGATAACATAAGACTATAAATTAAATTATAAACTATTTAATTTAATAATATATGCAACTTTTTTATGATATTAACATTATTGTTCGATATTATAATTTATTTACTAGTGTAGTATTATTTAATTGTTGAAAAATATTTTTATGATCGTTTAAATCAATTATTTTTATAAGTTTTTTATTTAATATTTTTAATAATCATAAAAATAATTTTACACTTGCAAGTAAATAGATATGATTTTTATACATACATATTATATAATTGTACACAAAAATTGTCTTGTAAAAAATTAAACGTTTAATTTATATATAAAATTTTATCATATACCGCTTTTAAAAATTTTTGATAATTTTATTTTGTAAAAATTTTTTAATTAAAAAATGACTAACTAAAAAATAAATATATTTTTGATTTATTTAGTCTTTGAACGTACAATTATATACTTAACTTTATTTAAATTTTAGAGCTTGTTAGATATATTTTATAAAATAAACCAAATAATAGTTATCTAAAAAAATTTTAATTATATACATACATATTAATTTTCTAACAAATAATTTAAAATTACTTACTATTTCATAATAATTCATATTTTATATTAATAAAATAATTTATTTTATAAATAGTTAAATTATGTTAATTAATAATTTAAATATTTTAATTTTTATTTTACAGAATATTTTTCTACTACAAAAATTGTATTAAACACTTTTCAAATTATTTTTTAGATGATATATTAATAATATTTATTTTAAGTTAATTAAAATTTTATATTACTAAAAATTTAGAATATATTTTAAATAAATTCATTAATGAAAATTTTGAATAAAAATGAATAAATTAGAGTTTTTATTTTAATAAATAAATAAATTAAAATTTATTTATTTTTTAATTAATTAATTTTGAGTTAGAGAATAAATAAGTGATAAAATCTATTATAAAATAAAATTATCATAAATTTTAAGAGAATATATAATAAAATTATTTTTACAAAATTTATTTAAAATTATTTTAATTATAGTAAATAATATTAAAATTTATAAGATATTTATATTATTAATTTTAAAAAATTTATATTTATACGTAATTTTATTAAAGTAAGAAAAAAATCATACTTATTTACAACCCATAAAATGTTTCAACCGCCAAATCTATCAGTCTCCTGACCTCATTGATCTTGCATTGGCTGAATGATAACACGTGGCATGATTTTGACGGGCATTGCATTTCAAACTCATGTGATAGCCCACGCGCAATGAAAACCAAATATCTCTTTCTCGTAAAGACCCTAATTCACCCCTAGCTCATTTTCGGATGCCTGCCTCCTCACACTCCCTGGCTCGGTCTCAAATTTTGTCACTGGCTTCGCGCCATCTCGCCGTCGCGGACAGCCGGAAAGCCGAAAGGTTATACTTTCTTCTTCGTTTTTTTCGTTTCCAAATTTCCATTTCGTGCAAAATTTTCTTATATTTGCTACGAATTAGTAAAGCCACAAATTTTCTCTTTATATACCTAGGTATACTATCTGTTAGGCCTTCAATATTTAAGAAGACCAATTTTTTTTGTTTGTTTTACATTTTTCTTTGATGAATTTGATGAAGAGAAAGCATGTAGAGTGTAAACAGAAAAAAAAAGAACTTTGTATTGATTTTATGTGCCAATGTGAAAGCATGAGCAGCTGTAACCCATCTTGATTCCTTGTTCCGAGTTTAAGTTTTTTTTATGTGTTCTAAAACTCGTTGATATCTGGGAAACTCGTGAGCATGAAATATAATTGTTTTGTTGATTCCTAAATCATGGGTATGAGGGTATTTTTCATTTCTCTCTTGTTTGTAGACATTTTCTTGTTCAAGCTTATCTTTTTGGATTCGGATACAGGGATTGGTTTATATTGTTCTGAAAGATGAAGAAAATGATAGCTCTTGGATTTGAAGGATCCGCTAACAAGATTGGTGTTGGGGTTGTAAGCTTAGATGGAAATATTCTGTCAAATCCACGCCACACTTATATTACACCACCTGGGCATGGATTCCTTCCTCGAGAAACAGCCCAACACCATCTCGAACACATTCTTCCACTTGTCAAATCTGCTTTGAAAACTGCTGGAATAACCGCAGATGAAATTGATTGCCTTTGTTACACCAAGGGTCCCGGCATGGGAGCACCATTGCAAGTTGCTGCTATTGTTGTCCGGGTTCTTTCACAGTTGTGGAAGAAGCCTATTGTTGCAGTTAATCACTGTGTGGCACATATTGAAATGGGGAGAATTGTAACGGGAGCAGAGGACCCTGTTGTGTTGTATGTTAGTGGTGGGAATACACAAGTAATTGCGTACAGTGAAGGACGGTATCGGATCTTTGGGGAGACTATTGATATTGCGGTGGGTAACTGCTTGGATCGGTTTGCTAGGGTCTTAACTCTCTCCAATGATCCAAGCCCTGGATACAATATTGAACAGGTATGTCAAGACTTTCTTATTTTGCAGAATTAAACCCAATTAGATGGTATTCATAATTACAAAATTATTAGGTTACACAATCAATTAAAGCCGTTGAATTTCTAAGTCTGTTATCCTGGGGCTGCTCATGGGATGGGGAGAGTGGTTTATGTTTGATTGTGTATCTCACAATTAGAGATAGGGTTTCTGTTTCTTGCTTATCCTTGTATATCACATATCGTCCCTGAATCTTCCTGCAAATTTGTTAAAGCAGTCGGTTACATATTGAAAAAATAGTTATTGTATTAGTCTAGTCCTTGTATATTTGAAAAAATAAATACTTTCATACAGCCTTTGATTGTTAATTCATGTTTAAAGCTTGAATTGAAAGATTAAGTCATTTGATCCAAAGTTTCCATCTTGGTTTGCCTTATGATTTTTTTACTTCACCAGCTGGCAAAGAAAGGAGAAAAGTTTATCGATCTTCCTTATGTTGTTAAAGGGATGGATGTCTCGTTTAGTGGAATATTGAGCTATATTGAGGCAACTGCAGCAGAAAAACTCAAGAATAATGAGTGCACTCCCGCAGATTTGTGTTATTCCCTCCAGGTAAGTTATTTTTTTTTAATTTTAAAAGCTACCCTCATCCAATTCTTCATGTTTCACTAGATGAATTGTGTATTTATATACTTTGGAAATTTACTTTTTTCCTAATAATATGTTACAGGAAACTCTGTTTGCAATGCTTGTGGAGATCACTGAACGGGCAATGGCACATTGCGACAAAAAAGATGTTCTTATTGTAGGCGGTGTGGGTTGTAATGAGCGCTTGCAGGATATGATGAGAATAATGTGCTCTGAGCGTGGTGGAAGGTTGTTTGCTACCGATGACCGCTACTGCATTGACAACGGAGCCATGATTGCATATACTGGTCTCCTTGCTTTTGCTCATGGCTCATCAACTCCGTTTGAGGAGTCAACGTTTACCCAGCGGTTCAGGACTGATGAAGTGCATGCAATCTGGAGAGAAAAAGAAGAGGCAGGTTGCAAGAATGCTCTCATGGAGCAAGCGTAGCTAAATCAAGCAGTAGATTTAGAGGTAGAATCATTATGGCAATGCAAGGATTAATTTAATATTGTGTTCATGTTTGAATGGTGACTGAAGATGTTGTAAATTTAAAGTAGGCTGCAAATTATTTTGTGTTCAAGCACTATAAGATTGTTGTATTTGTTTTAGTATTGTACGATCTCAAAATTTGCATGTTGAAATTTATAAAATATTCTCAGATAGCATTAACTGTATATTAAAAGCCATAATACTTCAATTCCAGCCTATTACAAAATTTTCTTGCTTTTCTCGGGATGGTGGCTGAAAGGGGGTTAGCTAACTTGAGCAATTTGTAAAACATGATCCAACATATTCTATTTGTGATGCAAATGTAGTTATTTATTTAGATGCATTTCGAAAGTACGATAACCTAAAAAAAAATACTGCAAAAGGAATGGGATGAATTCATGGGCCAAAATGAGTTCAACTGGGGCAAGCGAATGCTCAACAAAGCCCAATGACTGCCACAACAAGCACCACGAAAGGTTGCATACGATTTCGCAGCTTGCACTAGGGGAAGACGAGGGAAGAGGAAGAATCTCGAAGTGGTTGAAAATGGGGCACACCGGTGAGTTCTTCAGGCGAAGGGACGAGTGGAGGAGACATCCTTTGCTGACCAGTAATCTCCGTCAAGCAACTCCGGGACTCGGCATCGCTCTCGTCGCTTTTGGCGTCTATTGCGTCGGCGAACAGGTCTACTACAAGCTCATCGCTCCTTCTCCATCTCACCACCACCAGAAGCATTCTCCTGCTTCATCTTCTCACTGAAGATGGATCTGTTCAACTCTCTTGCGTCCGGCCAGGTTATTTGTTAAATTTCCCATGTGTAACTGTTAATATATCGTCTTTTTATTGTTTTCCTTTTTTAGTTGAAATTGTTTGTTATACCCTTTTTTTTCCATGAAATTCTGGTAAGATTTATTTTTCCCCTTTTTTTAATTAAAAGGGCATGCCAAATTTGGGTTTTAAATGTCTTGTAACTCGATCAGGATCAGTTTCATCCCTCTTGGATCAGCGCCTCTCCCATATTTAACAACGGAAATTATTCGCCTTTGAGAAAATATTTTGTCACTGCTCTTATTGCCATTCCGTGTGTCATATTGTGATTTTTCTGGGTTTATGTGAAAATGGTTTTATGTAAAGTTTAGGTTTTTCTCAATATTCTGATGTTAAAATATCATCTGTTATTATTATTATTTTTCTAAAATATAGTTTTGTTTTGCTTGTGATTCTGTGTAAGATTTAGGATTTTGGTGGTTTTTCTAAAATTGCTATGTGTGAAATTAGCTCTTTGTTGATATTATGATCTAATCGGTTTCATCCACTTTCTGGTTAGCTGGTCTGCTTCGTTTCTTTTATATTTTAATATGTTTGTTTTTCTTGCTATTTGGTGCAAGACTAAGGATTTCTGGCATTTTATAAAATGGGTTCTGTGTAATATTTGTAGTTGATCCTTGATGTCTGATAACAAAATAGACTCCCCTTGTGTTTTATCTTTTTTGGGTATTTTCATGCATTTATTTTGGTCAAATGGTTTTTGTTTTCAATGGTCTTCTTCTGGTTTATCATGTATTGATTGTGGTTGGTTTGCTTCTTTTGACTAGAAAATGGATTGCTTTTGCAATTTGCCAAATAAGAGGATTAACTGAAGATTATGGATTTTCTTGGCTCTTATAAGATTAGTTGCTGAATTTTAGTCTCCGAAATTAGTGGTTTCCTTGAAATTATCTTTCATTCACATGGTTTGTTTGAGCTGAGAGTAGAAAGTCTCTATGGTTTAATTGTGGTTTCAATTCAACGATAGCTCCATACGGGGCAGGCCCATTTTGATGTTCTCTGATGTGGTTTTCACTTCTGTTCAATTTCTTGACTAGAATTTCGTTGCTAGTGGTTAATTGCTCAACATCAATGGAGGAATTTTATCCACTTGCATGGCTGTTTAAAATATAGAGTTCATAAGGCATAAGATAGGCATTGTGATGTGAGAGGATATATATTCTACTTATAGCGTCATGACTGTTTTACATACTAAGTATCTATACGTTCTTAAATGGAGGGCAGAACTAATTCTAACTTATTTACTTAAAAATGATGAAGCTATAATTAACATTTAGGTACATCAGATCAGTTGATTTATTTATATGTTTATTTTAACTTGGGAATCCAATTGTGGGGGACTAGCTCGTTTAACCATTAATATCTATTTCGATGTTATGTGGAGACTTGGGAATGAATGTCGCTCACACCAGGGGTGGGAGGGCTCAGTTTAAACTTACGGAAGGGTGGGGGTAAGGGCGCCAAACACAAATTGTAGATGTAATTCTTTCCTGGTTTATATCATCATATACTTTAGATTACCTTTAGCTAGTTTCAAATGGGGGCAATATACATAGAGAGAGAGAGAGAGAGAGTGAAATGGCTGCTGAAATTATATTTGTCTATGTGAATTCTGTGTCATGTCATTGTGCACGGACTGATATACCTGCATATTTCGCTCTTCAAAAGTTGTCGTGTTATACACTTGCATTATCTTTTTTGTATTCTTTTCCAACATATTATCCCATACTAAATGAATTTGTGTGCAATGCTGCTGCATTATTTATGCAAAACTGTTTTCTCACTCCACGGTATTTTTGAGCTAATTGAGGAGTCTTATGGTGTTAAAAACTGAATCTTAATTGGCTTAGTTTCCCAAGAACTAATTGCTTAGAGAGTTTGCATTACCTGATGCCGTGGCTTGAAATGTTCATCCTTGCCAAAGCTAGCAATTTAACATGTTGCATAAGCTTATGAAAGTGTTGCAAATCCAATATGATCATATGGCTTGTCTACTTAACACCTACTCTGGTTTTGATTTTCTATTAGGCAGCTGAGAAGACATATGACAGCACAGTGGAAGGACCAAAGCTTGTACCCAATTCATTTCCCTTTTTTGGTGGTTTGATTCAATAAGATCACAATTACCATGTTGTTAAGTGTTACATTTTTATGTATCAAGCTTGAATGGAAGACTTGTTATGTGACAAAGATGTTCTAATTTTCTGTGTTAATGTTGTTACTCCTTCAGTGACATTACATTTTGTGCCTGAAATGTTTGCAATAAGAAGGTTCTTCATATGTCATGTTGATTGATTGCTTTCCCAACATTTCAGAGTTCACCATACTTGGGTTACTTTCATAGTAGTCGTTGTTCATTTACTTGATTTTGAAAGATATCTAATAAACACTTGTTTATTATTAATCGACCAGCTGACTTTGGTTTATTTTAGTGATTTTATTTTACAGTGCATTTTAATTCTAAACATATCTTAAATCGGAAACTCTAAAAGGATCGATCGGGCTTATAAAAATTGGCCTGTGTTAAATTTTTAAAGTTTTTTTTCAATTTTGATCAAGTCTATATTCATCAATTAGTGAAAAGGTTGGGGTAGATTTTGTTATGTACGAAATTATTATTATGTTGTGATTAGAATGGTAAATTTTATATAAATTTCAAAAGTGAGGCAAAATGCAAATAAAATAACAAATAATACATTTCAATACAGTTAAACGCGTAAAATGGACGGACTTTAATGATATAAAGTATATTTTTCGTTTGTGTTTTGTTATTTGTAAGGTACCTACGTGCGTTTTTGACTTCGAAAATAATCCCGACATTTGTTCTTCTGCCGAAAAATGAGGAAAATACTCTCGTTTTCCTTCCATTTTCTGTAATCAGTGTCTGTTTCCGAAAACGTAGAACAATGGGCCGCCTATGTCCTGGGAAAAAACAGCGGTGGAGGAGGTGGAGCGTCCGAGTGGTTCTCGGGCCTAAACATTAAAACAGACCGAAGCAGCAGGAAGATGATCCAGTGGATATGTTGAACGAAGGAAAAAAGAAACCCGAAAGAGTAAACCTGACTCCGAACTCTTTCTCTTTGGGCTGCCGATTCCACCTGCTCAAGCTCAGAGAAAATGGCCCAATAGATACAAATACTTAATAAAGGTTGAAGCTTTTTTTTTCTAATTTTTGTTTTAGGAAAATGCTTTTTGGTTTTTGTTTTCCGATTTTTTTTCCCGGATTGCACAAGAAGAACGGGCGAGTCGCAGAGAAGCCTTCTTATGGGCCAAGGTTTTTTTAAAATGAATTTTGGGGTATATATTAGAAGTACTTCCTTTTGCACAAAGTACTGTTATTTAATTATTTCTCTTGACTCTTTTTAGTCCAGAAAAGTGCTTTTATATCTTTTAACAGAAGGCTGAAAAACTGAATACAAAAGCACTTTTAACTTTGTTTAGGATACAAAGGCACTTTTGCAGAAAAGTGCTTATTTTAATTTGATTTTTGGTTTTGATGATTGTTTAGGGTGCATCTTGCTTGTTTTGTATTTGTAGAAGGTAGTTACGAGTTAAAGCATCTGTTCCAAAGACAGCTGAAAGTGCTTTTGGAATAAGCAATTTAATTATTTCTCTAGATAGGATTTAAATTAACCTTTTGCAATATAGAATTATTGACCCAAAAACTTGATCAATTGTTTAAGCTTTTAGGTCGAATGGTAAAAGCTTTGTTTTCTTATGAATTAATTTTTGCATTTATGTTAATTTTGGTGTTTGGGATCCAGAGTGTCAAACGAAGATGAAGAGTTAGTGCAAGCGAGGTGCCATTACACACAAGCTATAATAGATGAATGCCAGTACAATGTTGGTGATAATGCATGTGTCAAAGTAAGTTTAGAATTTTCTTTCTTGTACTCCAAGAAACTCCTTAACAGACATGTTTTGCTAATTCTTATTTTCCAATCTATTGCTTTCAGTCTGAGGATCGAAAGCTTGATTACGTTGCCAGAATCATTGAGTTGTTCGACTCCACAGACGGTGAACTATATTGTAGTGCTCAATGGCTTTATAGGGCAGAAGACACTGTAACATTTTGATTTTTTTCCCTGCTTGTTCAGTTATATCTCAGCAATTTCTTCTTGTGTATTACTGCTAAAACTTGTAATTTTTTTGTTATTTTAGGTCATTAAGGACCATACAGATCTCATTGACAAAAGCATAGTATTTCTGTCAGACATAAAAGATGACAGTCCCTCAAATTGTATTGTCTCCAAAGTCAAAATTACCCAAGTTGCACCAAAGGTATGAACATCGCAAACTTTCTTGGTTGATTGTTTTTCCCCTTTAAAAGTTTGACTAGTTTTATAAATAACATTATTAAAGATTACAATTTGTTCACTTTACATTTCAGCTAGACTCGGAGACAAAGCAGAAAAAAGTTCCTCCCTGTGATTTATATTATGACATGACATACACATTGCCTTACTTGACTTTTGGAAACATGGTTGATTGTAATTTGTTTTCCTCTTATGGATCGATATACAAGTATTGAAATATACAAATAAGAACAACTGTTTATAATTTAATATTATTGATGTTGTTTTCTTTCATAATTCATATAGTAAAAGAGAAAGTGATGCGTCATCAACTATTTCAAGTGAGAGTGGGTGAAATGGCATAACTGAAGATTCCAAGAATGTTTGTTGGGCTTGTATTCAGGCTGTGGTGCCATGCCTACTGGTCTATGCATTGCTGCATCTTTATCTGGAGTAAAGCCAGTTACTGTAAGCTAGTAATTGAATTTTCATGTTATTTCCATTGATTCATCAATGAAAGCACTGGTTTTTGATTGGACCATTTTTTTTATTTGCTCATGTAGAGCTGGGCAGTTGACACCCATGCAGATGCATTTAAAAGTTTGAATATAACCACCCCAAAACAGAGGTAAGTTCTCTTCTAATCAACTGTTAGATTAAAGTTATTCTTGTTGTTTTGATGAGATATATCTTTTGATTGATGATAGTGTTAGAAACGAAGTGGCAGAAGATCTTTTTTATCTTTACTGAAGGAATGGACAAAGTTGTGTCAAAATTTTTCATTGTTTAGTCCGAGTGAAATGCCAGAACAGAGTCAAAATTCAGTATACCAGGGGTAGTGTTCCAGTTGTGTTTGACAGCTTGAGGTACATTTGTTTTCAAAACAATGGTTAAGTTATCACTTATAAAAATATTTACACTATTTTTTATCCATTTAGGAAGTTACTGTTGCATGTGGTAAATGCCAACCTTGTCAGCTATGAAAGGCCATTTGCCTTGGTAAAGCAATATCAGATCTCCCTCCAGTATTGTTACTCCAAAAATTTGATGTTCAATTAACTTGTTCTTAAAGCCAGAGAGTTTCATGAGTCAAGGATTTTTTTTTCACATTATGTTTTGTTCATCTTGGATTACAAATGATGAGAGTGAGGATAAAAGGAATTACAAGACAACAACTTGCACTGAGTTTTCAAAATATATCATGTTAAAAAGAAACTGTAGGCTCACAAGAATATACTATTGCTCTTTCTACTTGAGATAGGCTGATATGCTTCATGTTGGCAACGGTGAAAAGACGTTCATTTTTCCTTTTTAAACCGTAGGCTCACAAGACGTTTATGGAGGGCAAGAAACTGTAGGCTCACAAGACGTTCATTAAGATTTGTAAGGGGTTTGGTTTACATTTATCGTCATATTGATGTTCTAGACATAAAATTTTTTTTGAAATACTTGGGACTCAACACCAATGGAAAATCATGCTAGCTTTTGTTTTTAGTCTCTAAAGTTGATGTGTATCTGTTTTTCAGATGCATACAAGTAGGAAATGCTGTTGCTGTTCTCGTTGGCATATTGGGTTAGGAAATGCTTTTGGATGACATGCCACGGATTATCTGACGACAAGCCATTGATGACTCTCCCTTTCAAGTTTCATAAATGTCTTGAACAATCATCTTTGACGCTCAATGTAGAAGGAGATGATGATTCTGATTGTTGAAAGGAAAAACAAAACTACTTTGATCAGACACTATATATAGTACGTACATTCTCACCAATTCATTGTCTATAGGAATAACAATTTTATCAATTTGTTCTCGCTGACCTTATTAAATGATTGAGATACTATTTGCGTAAAAGTTGCTCCATTGTGATGGTTGAAATTCAAGATTATGAGGATAATGTATCATTTTAGTTGGAGTAGGAGTTGGGACTTGTTTGTTGTAAATAGACAAACTATGTCCTCATTTGTGTAAAACTCAAGAATTGGAATGTTATTGTTAAAATTTGTATTACTTGGTCTTCAATCCAGTCGGTGTTTTGAGAATTAGTGGAAGCTTGGATGGGCAAAACGAAAGAAGGTCACCTTAATTTCCATCTACTTCCACTCACTTTCCATGGGAAGATTAATGATGTGCGTAGATTTTACTTCATTCAATAGATTTTGTAATTGCAACATTAATTCAACAAATTTTGTTTTTCTTTTGACATTTAATTGTTGTTGATACCATATGATGAGCTATTCACTTCCCATTCTATTTAATTAATTAATTAATTATATGGTTTTGTAAGCTTTGTCTAGCTTCCAAGAAATTTCGCAACATTTACGAGACCGTTCGGGGTCAACAAGCAAAATCCCTTGGGGAAATTTCTCATGTCAGTGTTAGTCAAGTCTGTAATGGTGGGTTGAAATCTCTAACCCATATATAATATAACGTGTGTGTATATATATATATATATATATATGTATGTATGTATGTAATATGTAGCTCAGACTTTCATAGTAGTTGTCGTTCGTTTTCTTGATTTTGAAAGTTATCTGATAAAAATTTATTTATTATTAATCAACTAACCGTGATTTATTTTAGTGATTTTATTTTACAATGCATTTTAACTCTAAACATATCTTAAAAAAGATTTATTGAACTTATAAAAATTGGTTTGTATTAAATTTTTATTTTTTTTTAATTTTGATTAAATTTATGTTCATTAATTAGTGAAAAGGTTGAGGTAGATTTTGTTATGTTTGAAATTATTATTATTAGTATATTGTGATTATTGCAATTAATTTTCAAATTTTAATTAATCTTTTTATCAATATATTAACATTCTTAATGTAAACCAAGCTTTCCATATGCACTAAACATAGTAGTACTAATTAGCATAATTAATTGTTATTATTACTATTATTATAAATAATTAATTTCATTAAAGAATGGTAAATTTTATATAAATTTCATAGATGAGGCAAAATACAAATAAAATAATAAATATTACATTTCAATACATTTAAATGCTTAAAATGGACTTAAATGATATAATATATATTTTCATAACTATTTATTTGTACCTATGGGTAAGGATAAAGAAAGAGAAAAAACCAAAGATTTCACATACTATTTTTGATCGAAAAATCAATACTGATTTATTTCGTACCCTTCACATAGTACTGTAGTTGTTGACATGTCAGAATTTGAAAAATGAATATCTTTTCATAAACATAATTCATAAACATAAAATCAAATAGATTATAGAATAAAATCAAAATAGATTGAAGTTTTAATTTGAATATTATAAATTCGAAATACAAATGAGAAATAAATTTTAAATTCCTTTTATTTAAACAAGTCTGAAGCGAGGTGAACACAAGAGAGTTTTTTTTGTTTTGTTTGTATAAGAGATTTATACTTATACTATATTGAAATAAAATTGAAAGAAGTGTAATGAAACTCGGATTATAATTGAGAAATCTTAAATCGAGATATCACAACACAAGAAATTATACGATTCAATCAAAATGAATTATTATTTTGACTAACTAGTTATCGATAATTTGACAATGAATTCCAATTCGAATCAACCTAGAATGCTGTTGTTTTTAGTATCTAATATATATTGAAATATTTGGGACTCAACACCTAAATGAAAATCATGCTAGCTTTTGTTTTTAGTCTCTAATGTTGATGTGTATCTGTTTTTCAGATGCATACAAGTAGGAAATGCTGTTGCTGTTCTGGTTGGCATATTGGGTTAGGAAATGCTTTTGGGATGACATGCCACGGATTATCTGACGACAAGCCATTGATGACTCTCCCTTTCAAGTTTCATAAATGTCTTGAACAATCATCTTTAACGCTTAATGTAGAAGGAGATGATGATTCTGATTGTTGAAAGGGAAAACAAAACTACTTTGATCAGACACTATATATAGTATGTACATTTTCACCAATTCATTGTCTATGGAAATAACAATTTTATCAATTTGTTCTCGCTGACCTTATTAAATGATTGAGATACTATTTGCGTAAAAGTTGTTCCATTGTGATGGTTGAAATTCAAGATTATAAGGATAATTTATCATTTTAGTTGGAGTAGGAGTTGGGACTTGTTTGTTGTAAATAGACAAACTATGTCCTTATTTGTGTAAAAGTAAAAACTCAAGTACTGAAATGTTATTGTTAAATATTGTGGTCTTCAATCCAGTCGTGTTTTGGGAATTAGTTACGCTCAAGCTGGACATTCAAGGGAGACAAAAAAAAGTCCAAATTCTAAAGAGTACCAAAGCCACCTGCCCCATTTTATAAACAGAACAGGCACCTCTCCTTCTTTCTCATCTCTTCTTCATCTTCTTAATCGTCGTCATCATCTTCGTACCCGTCAGTAAAGAGCACAAAGCAACTCTCCTTCTGTCTCGTCTCTTCTTCATCTTCTTAGTCGCCGTCGTCGTCATCAACTTCATTCATTCACTCCCCAGGTGTCCCGTACTTATGACCATTTTATATTTTCCTTTTCTGCTTTTGGTTGGCTCTCAAAAATTGCGACGGGATCGTCTGATATTCCGTATACCCTGTAGTTTATTTTTGCAGCGAGGCCAAACAAAAAAAGAAGAAACCCTGTTTTGGCAGGCATAGGAAGTATGTTCTTTGGGTGCAAGGCTTCATGGATATTAATGAGCAAGGTAATTAGTGATATATATGGAAGCTGATGCTCTTTGAGTTCTTAAGAGCTCTTTGGAGCTCACTGAGTGCGTGAGTTCTTTGCAGCTCTTTAAGTTCTATGCAGCTCTTTGAGTTCATGGATCTGGTCTCACTTTTATTCTGTAATTAATTATCTGCAGGTGTCCTTGTTAGGGTTTCTGGGTAAAGCACATGAAAAGCTTATACCAGTTTTCCTTGTACTATTGCTGGAGATAATATCAGGTTTTGTGGAATATTTCGGGAAAAGCAGTTGGCCTTTCCATCTAGTTTCTTTCGTATTGGCATCATCGTGTTTCTTCATAACCTTTTGTGGTCGTAACAGAAAGAGAGAATTAACCACTGTTACGGCCGCCGACAAACAACTGGAGATTTTGGACATGATATTCGCAACAATTCAGATGATTGCTGCATTTATTCCCTTCATTTTGTCCCTTGTTTTAGATCATGTCAAGATTGGAGATTATAGTATTGCTTTCCTTTTCTCTGTAGCCTTGGCTATAACTGATGTTTGGTTTCTTTTCAAAAAGGACACTCTACAAGCGGCTGCAGACCAACATCCGTATAAAACAGGTTTGTAATTACGTTATTATATGCATGTGTTGGGTTTTAAATGGTGAGGAATTTTTAAAGGCAGATATACGTAAATGCCAGAAAGAATAGTAATAATATTGCTTAAACAAATAGATCATTGTTAAATTTTACTAGTAAATACCACGGCATGGAATACTTATCTTCTTCTTTTCAATTTTATCTTGCAGGTTTATACAGTGGTTTTTCAGACATCTATTGATGGATGATGGTGAGCAAGTCTAGCTTAAGAAAGGAAAAGGGAAAAAAGAAAAAGAAATTAATGCTTCCAGTCGTTGTGTTTAATGCGTCATTTTCTGATTGCAATGTTTAATTTAACAACTATTTTGAATCACGTGACGAATTGCATTATTCCACTCGTTAAAGTCAAATATCGAAAGTTGATGGACCTTGACGTAGTTTCTTCACGTCCAACAAATTAATGTGCATGGAATGCACATATAATTGTTTGTTTCAAACAAGACAAATGGGTAAGTAAATCGAGTCATTAATCTAAATTAAAATTAATTATATTCTGTTTATAGCCAAACGTTTTACAATCACTTTGCTGCTATATATATATATTATGCCAAATTTAGATTTAGTTATTAAATAACATATCATTAGTAATTCAGAAAATTTTGTGATACCAAAAATGAACTTGAAGATAAATTGAAAGAAATTGTTTAAACTTATCGTACTATCTCTTAATTAATTTAAACCTATATTTTGCCATTCTCTTTGTCATCACTTATATATTTTATTTGTTTCAAATAGATTTATGAAACAATTTTAAAAAAAAATACAAAACCCTCTCACTTTAAGGCATTATTATCACCACCATAAAATAAGGGACCATTTCAACTTTAATTGAGAATTTTCAACTATACCCCGAAAACATAGTCATAAAGAAAAAGACGAATTTGACTTTATTGGAAGTTTTGTTTCATTGCTTTCAACATATCCATCGATTGTAATTGTGAATTCTGAGAGATGGATTTAAGTTTATGGGAATTTTGGTACTTTGAATAGGACTTGTGAGAGCGACACATTGATATGCAAATTTGAGACTTTGGTATTTCAATCAACCACCAACCTCTTGGATTAGGACTTGTGAGAACGACACATTGATATACAAATTTGAGACTTTTGGTATTTCAATCAACCACCACCCTCTTGGATTAGATATCCTGCTGAGTTTGCACCTCGTTGGCAAAAATAAGTCACCCCGATAGGTGATGAGATTCCACAAGCCCAACAAATAATACATTCCACTTACTTTCCTTATTGAATTTTAATCATTTTTCCTTTTATTCAAATTTGTAATTAACGAAGACAATTAATAACCGTAAAAGTGAATTATATAAACCATCTAATTTTTAATAAAATAAATAATTAATTACAGAATAAAGTGAGACAAGATCCATAAACTCAAAGAGCAGAGCATCGGCTTCAACACACACACACACGCGTAGATAGATATCCTTGTTCATTAATGTCGATGAAGCCGTGAACCCAAAAAACACACTTCCTTTGCTGCCCAAAACTGATCTATTGACCACCTTAACGAGGCGTTCCATCGGTGGGACACGGTTCCAAATCATTAATTGCATTGTTTATTAATTTCGATGAAGCCATGAAACCAAGAACATACTTCCTATGCTTCCCAAAACAGGTTTTCTTCTTTGTTTTTTATGGCCCCACTACGAAAATACTGATCTATTGACTACCTTAACGAGCCGTTCCATCGGTGCGACACGGTGACAAGGTTGTCAAAACGTCCCACCTACGGAACGTCTCGTCAGAGCGCACCATTTGTCAAAGAGCGAGTAGCTTACGAATTGATACTCTGTTCAATAAAGGTTGTCAATTGCGAGTAGGGTATCAATTATTCTCGCCTCGCTCTTGTGCATGCTCTCTCTCTGCTTCCCAAAGTGGAAGTCTCTGTCAAAGCGTCCTATCGGTGCAAAGCATTGCAAAGCGTCCCATTTGTCAAAGAGCAAGTAGGATTCGAAGTGATACCCTGCTCGGTTAAGGCGGTCAAAAGCGGCTGGGTATCAATGATAATTGCCTCGCGCTTGAATCCATGGCTCACGAAATGGAAGTCTCTAGGAAATAAGGTCGTGCTTCATATATCATGTCATTGATTGATTATTATATTTTGATTATTGCAATTAATTTTTAAATTTTAATTAATCTTTTTATCCATATATTTATTACTTGCCATTTCTAACATACTTAATGTAAATCAAGCTTTCCATATGCACCAAACATAGTAGTACTAATTAGCATAATTTATTATTATTAATATAAATAATTAATTTTATTAAAATTTTATAAGTGAAGCAAAATGAAAATAAAATAATAAATATTACGTTTCAATGTTTAAAATGGACTTAAATGATATAATATATATTTTTCGTTTATATTTTGTCATTTGTAAGGTACCTACATCCAATTCACCCTAAATTACCTGAAAAAAAAATTTCCGCGCGCGTTTTTGACTTCGCAAAATAATCCCGACATTTGTTCTTCTGCCGAAAAATGAGGAAAATACTCTCGTTTTCCTTCTATTTTCTGTAATCAATCTCTGTTTCCGAAAACGTAGAAGAATGGGCCGCCCGGTAAAGCCTATGTACTGGGAAAAAGCAGCGGTGGAGAAGGTGGAGCGTCCGAGTGGTTCTAGGGCCTAAACATGAAAACAGAACAGACCGGAGCAGCAGGAAGATGATCCAGAGGATATGTTGAATGAAGGAAAAAAGAAACCCCAAAGAGTAAACCTGACTCCAAACTCTTCCTTGTTGGGCCGCGGGGTTCCACCTGCTCAAGCTTAGAGAACATGGCCCAATAGATACAAATACATATTTTAATTTAATTTTTTGTTTTGATGATTGTTTAGGGTGCATCTTGCTTATTTTGTATTTGTAGAAGGTAGTTACGAGTTAAAGCATCTGTTCCAAAGACAGCTGAAAGTGCTTTTGGAATAAGTAATTTAGTTATTTCTCCAGCTAGTATTTAAATTAACCTTTTGCAATATAGAATTATTGACCCAAAAACTTGATCAATTGTTTAAGCTTTTAGGTCGAATGGTAAACAATTAAAAAAAAACAAAATCCTCTCACTTTAAGGGGTTATTATATAAAAAACTTTCACCACCATAAAATAAGGGACCATTTCGACTTTAATTGAGAATTTTGTTACTTCGACTCTACCGTGAAAACATAGCCATAAAGCGAAAGACGAATTCGACTTTATTGTAAGTTTTGTTTCATTGATGTCAACACATCCATGGATTGTAATTGCGAATTCTGAGAGATGAATTTGAGTTTATGGGAATTTTTGGTACTTTGAATAGGACTTGTGAGTGCGACACATTGATACACAAAGTAGAGAGTTTTGGTATTTCAATCAACCACCACCCTCTTTGATTAGATATTCTAAGAGAGAAAATTTTTGACAAGTTTTGTTCACAAAACAAGTGGGAGTCGTTTAGGGACGGGGCCAATAAATTTGGGATGCATATAAATTATAAATCAATTAAGAGTTGTTGTAGAGCAAAAGTGGAAAGTGAATGTGATTCACTTTTGAGAATTTTATAATTTAGGAAATAAATTGAGCACGAATTTAGAAAAAATAAATAAATAAATATGAGTGTGTTTGTTTGATTTGGAATTTAATTGAATATGAATATTATATTAATATATTTTTCTTTAATTTTAAATTAAAAAAATATATATTTTTATGTTTATTGTGATATATTTAGTGATAAATATTTACAATTATTATATTGTCAATACAAAGTTTACCGCCAATCAAAATTAAAAATTTTATTCTAATTATTAGCGATAGAAATTAATATTTATCCTTTATTATATATCTTACTTTTAATTTATTGTCTATTTGTTAAGGTACTTCCTTATAATTTCTTTTTATGTTTCTTGCTTTTGTTCTTATGTTCTTCCATGTGCCCACTTAGGGTGATGTTGATTTCATACGTGGAGGGCTTCCACGTGAATAGGTTAGTGAAATTTTCTGACAGATTTTTGGGTCGTTATGCGATCCGACGTCTTGTTTCCATGCACTATCAAGCACGTTTAGGGATGATGGCTGCAGGATCTTATGGCTTACCGCAATTTCGAATGCGGGTCTTTTTGTGTGGTGCTCATCCTTACAAGGCAAGTAAACTTTTTTCAATTTTTATTCTAACAGGACATTTCAATAACTTTTCTTCCATTGCCTGTTGCCAGGGATTGTATTCATTCCTAATGAGTTTGAGGTATGCGTGTTTCTAAACCAATGTGGCGTTCTTTTAGCACCAACAAAAATATTCATTCCTTCAGGAAATCACTGTTACGTATGGTAAAAATCAACCTTGTCTGCTAGAAAATCTCCCACCAGTATGTAACCCTCTCAAAGCTGAACTTTCAATATAACTTGTTCACACACCTTGAAACTTTTACAAGTTATTTCATTATTAAAAATTTTCTTTTGCTCATAGGTTACTTCTTCTATCAAATAAAGTTGCCTAATGTAACCCTACTGGATGCTTTGATAAATCCTCTTGCCTTTTGGCTTGGAAAAGGCAACAATCTTTGCATTCTGTAGTGGCAAATCATGATGAACTGCCACACACTTTCAGCTCATGCTTAAACCATGAAGTGCCTCTTTTTCATCCGTTGATTCCATTTCCTTTCCGCTTTTTGCCTTAAACATCGGCAATTTGCAAGCTTCTTTTGTCACCAACCCAGTCAAAATGAACATTAACAGATGTTCTGATCCTTTTACTCCAATTCTCTGGTTCAATGCCCTGTCATTTCTTGGTCAAACAAAAACAAAACAAAAAAAAACGAACTGATGACACATAAGACCGATAATAACATTTGGGTCCTTGAATTTTTATATTTTCTCAAATAAAGAATATAATTTATAGATTTATGTTAGTTTTAAAATCCCCTACATCAATCACGTGCATTAGCAGTTCTCGCAAAATGAAATTCGACGTTGTTTTGAACACACATTAATGGCAAGCCCACGTGTACGACAACTCGATTTGCTCTTTTTCCCCAATAATTAAACAAAAATTAATAATTAATTAGACAATAACATCCGGCTCTCCATCTTTTACGATTTTACAAATGAGGACATTCGCTGCGCATTATTACTCCTGCAATAACTTATCGTTTAAGGGTACTGTAGTCAAAACAATGCCCTTATTTGTAAAACCTTGAAAACTAAGGTACTCAAACATTATTAACGCATAAAACAAATAAGATAATTCTCTCCCTCTCCCGGCGCCAAAAAAACCGTGAACGAAAACAGACTTCGCTTTCATTGTTGTCTGAGCTCACAGACTCACACACTCTCTCTCTCTCCCGATCTCGATTTGTACGAACTGTTATTCGAGTAACTGCAGCGAATGGCAGCGGTGGCGAGCGGGGGTTCAGTGGAGGAATTCTTGAGTAAATGCGAGGCGTCTGGTGACTCGGCGTACGGTGCATTTCGATTGGTTTTGGAGAAGCTGGAGGAACCGAATACCAGAACGCCGGCTCGGATATTCCTTGCGGATATTCAGAAACTTGTCGGTGACTCCGATGAATGTCTACAAAAGTACCATTTTCGGATCCAGGACGTCATCTTAGACCAATACGAAGGTCCGTTTTTGTTGTTTATGTGTTTCACGTGTTGTTTCTATTTATATATCCATATTATGTTTGGTTCGGTTTTGTTGATTTTTCCTTTTAATTGATTAACTTGGGTGCTGGATTAATTGTTGTTTGCTTTTTCAGTTTGGAAGTGATTTTGTCGAAGACATGTCCGACGAAAAGCTCTTTTCTGATCTAAACAAGAGCATTCTTATAGTGGCATTTATAAAGAATTCTCAAACGAAATCAAAAGCTCTTAAATCGTTTGCAATTGTGTACTAAAATTGGAAATTTTTTGGGTTTATGCATTCATTTTTTAATTTAGGAGGTTTGCTTATTATAGATTTTTCACCTTTTTATTCTTCTGGATTTTTGAGCAGCCAATAAAGTTTTGTGAAAACTGGAGGGAGTGCCTATCGTTGTCAGGCATTCAGTTTCTTGGAAAACGAAAAACGAAGTCTTAGCTTAGATTAATTGATTTTTGTCGTTTCTGATATCCCAGTATGATGAGCTTTTTCCTCCTTTTTTTTTGGTCTTCTCTGTTTTTTTCCTGCATTTTCTACTTTTTCTTGACAACCAAACAGAACAGGATTAGCTTAACCCAAAACTTAATTTGGTTTAATTAAAAGAAATAGAGTGACTGTTTACACAATAGGAAGGGAATTAAATGTCTAAGTTGGTATGGAATGTAGTAGAGTGAATTAGCTTTGTGGTTAACACTGTAACTATTTGGTAGTAAATGTTAAGTTTACTCAATATGCTTCAACTTCATTTAATTTCAGCCGATACAAAGACCAAATTCTCACGATTTAGTGTCCTTGAAAATTTTTCTGTCAGTGCATGACCAGAGTTTTAACACATGAACTTCTCTCTCTCTCTCTCTCTCTCAATTCAAGTTCAATGACAAATTTCTCTTATTAATTGCTGTGGTAAGAAAACATTATATCCTCGTTCCTTGGTCTGGTATTTGCCTTTTGCACTTAAATTATATAACCAATAAGCCACCTGCGTTTTTCATCTTTCTTGAGTGAGAAAATTGGAGGGCCGCTGAGAGTTTTATCTCTCATGCTGATATATAATATCACGGTTTCACTTTGCAAATGTTGAACACTATAATCAATATCCCTCACTTGTGAAGCTGTTTCTGGGGCCCTAGAAGCGTCCGCTTTCTTTTTAATCCTTTGTAGCCCATTGACTTGTTCATATCTACATTAATATCTTACTAGGTTTATCATATGAAAGTTTCATTTCTCCTCTGCTGAACATGAACGTCTATATGTCATTGTTCACTTTGTTCATATCTATCATGCTTCAACGTGGTCATTGAATTTTCCCTTTGACACTCTGCCAAGAAAAGGCTACCAAGGGAGAAAGAAGTTGAGAATGATGGTGATCCCTAGCATATTTTTCCCGGTCATTCACTTTCTATGAGGGACTGAATAGACATCCGGACTCAATTTTCAAGGACAGGACAGTAGCTGAGCTTGGTTGTGGAAATGGATGGATAACCATTGCCATAGCTGAGAAGTGGCTGCCTTTGAAGGTTTGAATTAGTAAAATTAATATTTTACTAATTTATATGATAAAAATATTTGAATTAAAAATCGTTGTTTTAATATTTTTAAAATCCATTTTAATAATATGTTATTATTCTGCTAATTTTTGAAAATTATGCGACCGAAAATTCATTAAAAAAATAAAGTAAAAGCTTTTAATTAATATTAATAATATTATATTTTAATTTATGTACGAGCACAATTATTTTCTTTTATAAAATATTAACGTAACCGCAAATTAATTTATGAACTTTTTACCTTCAATTCAAATTAAACTATTTTTAAGAACATTATTTGGCATTACTTTAAAATTGAATGATAATTTTGAGATAAATAATTCAAAAATATAGTAATAAATTGTGTATATTAAAAGATCAATAAAATTGTGAATATATTCGAATATTTTTTGACAAGTTAATAATTGCATTATTGAATTTGATTTTTCTTACTTCAAATTCAATTTCATGATGTAATTTGGTACTTCTTTCATTGATTAATTGTAATTACATAGTGGTAAATCATAGTCAAAGTTTAACGAGGGGATTTACAAGTAATGTGTATAAATAATTTCCAAGTTATGTAAATTTAAGTAAAATATCACTCAAATACCAATTAAATCAGCAAAAACAAATTCGAAACCAAAAGAATTAGTTTTTTAATTTTAATTTTAAGAATTAATTATCATTTTTAAAATACAAAATAAAATAAAAAGGTATTTATGGAATTCTTCATAAAATCGGTATAATTACTTCAAAATTTTTCATTTTGATGTGACAATATAATGCTTGATTTTTCTAGCAATAAATAAGAAGCTATTAAATTCAATTTGTATGATGATTCACATTCATTTGTGTACTATTGTTTAATAATTCTATGATTTATATACTTTTTAGTAATTTAATTAAAATTGAGGGATATAAACAATATTTGCTCGCTCCCTATTTATCTCAATTTCATCCGCAGTATCAAAATTGCACGAAGGAACCAGGCAGTCGCTGAAAAAAGCAGCACAGTTCAAAAAAAAATGAAAGCAGGGGAGCAAACCCTAGCCATGATTCCAGAGGAAGAAGAAGAAGAAGAAGACGACGACGATACAGCTATGCCAGGCGCTGTTGAAAACCCTCAAGCAAATAACTCTTCAGACTCGAGTGATTGCTCTCACTCGGACTCGGACTCGGACTCGGAAGACGAAGCAAAACAGAAGCTGGAGCTTCGAACCCTAGAGTTACAGCTCTCCAACGAACCCTCCAATTACGATACGCATGTTGAAGTACTTATACGTGCTGATAAATTGAGATTTTATATTCAGACCCATTTGCTTTTTCTTTTTTTCTAAAAAAAAAGTTTGTAGTAATTTTTTTAATTTTTGGTTTCAGTACATTAAAGTGCTGAGAAAAATGGGTGAGATAGAGAAGTTGAGACAAGCTAGAGAGGCCATGAATGAGATTTTTCCGCTGACTCCTGCTATGTGGCAAGAATGGGCTCGAGACGAAGCTTCTCTTTCAACTGGGTATTTTTTTTCTTGTAGTTCCTTTTCCTATCAGCACCGGTTTGGTTTTTGTTTTTGTGAACAAATATTTGCTTGATTAGAGATATGTTTACATAATTCTTTTTTTATGTTAAAAAAAAGCACATGGAAGGTAAAGAGATAAAAATTAATTTATTGGAAATGTATTTTGTGGATTTAAATGATGAAAGAAATATTGAATTGAAATTCGTGTACCTTTCTTTCACTTAGTTGTTGCTCACATGTTCTCAGAATTAGAGATTCAATTGCTGATTTAATTGAGGATAAAGAAATCAAGTATGATGTTTGTTGTGGCTTCCTATAGCCTCAGTTAGTTGTTAAATTTGATACGTTTTCCGGATGTGCGAGATTGGGTACTAAAGCTTTGTGCATACTTTGGTATTTTGACCATTGAATGTAGCCGCAGATTTTGCTTTTTGCTGATTCCTTGCTCTAAACTTGCAGACCTGAGGCTTCGTGTGAGATTGAGAAGATTTACGAAAGAGGTGTTTTTGATTATCTGGTTAGTTCTTGTTATGATTATGGAATTTAAATTTCTATGGTGCTTCAATTTATGGAATTAAAGCATATTGGCCCTGACATCATTTGTAGCCTGTGGGTTGTGGAATTTGGAATGGAAATTAATTTTCTGGTTTATATGCAAAACCATGCAATTTGATAACTTTTTAACCTTAGGCAAAGAAATTCCTTATTTGAATTGTAATTGTCTCCTCCTTTTTTTATAACAAAGTTTTGCTAATGCCAGTAGAATTATATATAGGTGGCTTCATAGAAAAAAGTTGTTATCAAGAGATTTTGATATTGTTAGTTTGTTGAAATTGAATATAATTTAGTATGCTTTTTCCTTGTGCAGTCTGTCTCTCTTTGGTGTGACTACTTGAATTTTGTACAAGAATACGATCCATCTATACGCGAATGTTTACCTGATGGCATTTTGAACGCAAGAAACCTATTTGAGCGTTCTATTACTGCTGCTGGTTTGGATGTTTCTGAAGGCAATAAAATATGGGAAGCATACAGAGAGTTTGAGCAAGCTATTTTTCATACCATTGATGAGACTAACACTAAGGTGAGAATTTTTATTTTTTTTCCAGGAGGTGTTGCTTGTTGGGAAGGTAATTAAGAGATTATTAGATTTTAAAGAAAGGACATACATCCTTAGTACAAGAGAAGTCTTCAAGAGAGGAGGTCCAAATTGTTTACTAACTTATTAACCTGTTCTTTTTGCTGTTTTGCATGCACATGAAATTGCTTATATATGTTAAACAATAAATACTATAAAGCATGATGATAGTTTCATGTCCAAAGTTAAAGCATCTGACCAGTGATGATGTTAGTTGGGTCGCCATTGTAGTAAGTCAGGTATGATATTTTAACTTTGACAAGCCATTACATGTCAGGCTTATCGATCTAACACAATTCATTGTTAATTAGTTAATGTAACTGTAGTGCGGTTTCTTGATTATTTAAAGGAATTGTTCTTCCAACATATAAAATTTTTATTTATTTCTGTTGTGGTATGCCTTAGAATCTCCTAAACTCATTTCTAAATTGCAATGCCAGTTAATTATAACATTTTTTGTTTGGTCACTTATTTATTTATTTATTTTTTCCATCATTATGATGAGTTTTTTGGGTTTTTTCATTTCATTTTCAAATGCAGTGCTATGGTTTTGCTAAAATTTTTTATTTTCAAAATTAAGTGAAGAGCCTTACTGCTTGTTTGGTAGGAAAAAGAAAAACAGACCCAGCGCATTCGAAGTATATTTCATCGTCAGTTGTCTGTTCCCCTTGCCAACTTAAGGTCAACCCTTCTTGCCTATAAGTCTTGGGAGGTGGAACAGGGGGCTGCTCTTGATGTTGAATCAAGTGATCTAGATGGCATTTCTTCTAATGTTGCCTCAGCATACCAAAAGGCATTGGAGATGTATAATTCTCGAGCTCATTTTGAAGAACAGTTTTCTAGGCAGGATATATCTGAGTCAGAGAAATTTCAACAATACATGGTAAATGATTATCTTCATCATTTGGTAGAATCTCATTATGAGGGAAATTTAGCTGTAGAAATTTCAATAATTTCAATCTTCCTTTTAGCTTTTTTGTCATGGTATTTGTAATTTGTTTATGTTTGGCTAAAATTAATCTCTGCACTTTTATCTGTTGGGGGTGGGGGGAACATGCTCAGTATTCTTCCTTAATTTCTTTTGTGCTTTCATACCATAATGTTACATTAATCTGCAATCATTGCAGATATACTTGAAGTTTGAACAATCTTCTGGAGATCCTGCCCGAGTTCAACTTCTATATGAACGTGCTATTACTGAATTTCCTGTATCAAGTGATCTGTGGCTTGATTATACTCGTTATCTGGACAAAACCTTAAAGGTCTTCCCTCTTATTCTCTATTCAAATCTTTATGGTGCAGTTATTTGTATATTAATTCTACTTCCCCTTTCAGGTAGGCAATGTTTTGAGGGATGTTTATTCCAGGGCTACAAAAAATTGTCCCTGGGTTGGAGAACTTTGGGTTCGATCTTTGCTTTCTTTGGAACGTGGCCGTGCTTCTGAGAAGGAGATGTCAACAGTAAGTTTTTGTTGCTACCCTTCATTCTGAGATTCCTCTTTTCCGTGATTGAAGTTCATTTTGATTTGTTTGAAGTTAAATGACTAATGAGCTTTGTAGTTGAATTGTATTCTATAGATTGTTTAGTTAACAGAAACAGTTATCTCCATTTAGAAACCGCCACAAGCAGGGAATAAAAAATAGTTACACGATAGGATTCTTATTGAGCTTTGCCAAGTAATTTAAGTATCATTTTTAATGTTGTATTTGTAGTAGAATAAGTTATTTTAGTACTATTTGATTTGTGATTTGGGTTTTTGTCTTTATCATGCACCACATACACACACACACACACTAGATGTTGCTATCTTGGAGATCCAAGCACTATTTTCTAGAAGTGGTTTAGGGGATCTTTTATCTAGGATCTTTGAAACTTTCAAATTACCTGTAGGTCTCAATGCAAAGCCAGAGAAAGAAAAAGGGTGAGAGAATGTTACATTATATGGTATGTGAAGAAAAAATGATTTAATATTAAAAAAGAACGATAATGCCTTATATTGAGGGCTTTGTTTTACATTAAGCAGCATGTTGATGTTGTTTATAATGATTACACTGGGTTATTGGGATTTCTCCAGTAAGCTTGTTGCTGTGCTCCTACTCCCTTTGTTTCTTTCACCAAATGTTAGTTACTTGTGTGGCTTAGATGTCCCGCACTTATTTTGTTGTGCACATCTTTCTGCTGCTCATAATACATACATGTAAGATTCCACCTGTTATTTCATTATATTTTTCATTATATTTTCAAAACTAATTCCAGGTCTTTGAGAAGTCCCTGCAATGCACTTTTTCAACCCTTGAGGAGGTATAGATATTCTTTTCTGTCTACTTCACATGCCTTCGTTTATGCTCTCTTTGACTAGCTATTATACGTACTTCTTATGCTGTATATATTTCTGTTAACCGGACACTTTTTGTTTTAGTACATGGATTTATTCCTTACTCGAGTAGATGGTTTGAGGCGACGGATTTCATTCTCTGATGAAGCTGAAAGCATCTTGGATTATTCATTGATAAGGGAAACCTTTAAGGTTAGATAGTGTTGACAGTTCAATATTAAGTTTGTTTTTACTCCTTAATATCAAGAAATTGATGCTTCTTCAGTACATATGTAGCATCCTTTCACAGAATTTAGTGAAGATTCTTTTTATTGAGTTTATTTAAAATGCTATTAATGTGGATGTAGCATGCACCATAGTAGTTTGGACTTGAATTCTAACATTGTATTTCTTACTTTCAGCGTGCATCAGATTACTTATCACCACAGATGAAGAATATTGATGGTTTTCTGCATTTGCATGCTTATTGGGCCCATCTAGAACTGAATTTGGGAAAAGATTTAGCTTTTGCTCGTGGTGTTTGGGAGAGCCTGCTTAAGATCTGGTTTACCTATTTTCATTTGTCATATGCAAAGCTTATCAAAATTCCTCTTTTAATATGTTTCCATTTTATTTATTGATCTTTGTAATTTTTCCATACAATTTGCCTTCTTCTTTTGCAGTGGTTCAATGTCAGAAGCCTGGCAAGGTTACATATCTATGGAAGTTGGATTGGGTCATATTAGTGAAGCTAGATCCATCTACAAGAGATGCTACAGTAAGAGATTTACTGGGACAGGTTCAGAGGTATATTTATTTTGCACAAACTTTAATTCTTATTAATTGCTTACTCTCACAGATTGGTAATTTTGCTTAAGGTTGTATTTATTCTCAGCAGATGAGTGATCCTTGTTAGCTACAAGCGAAACTTTTTTTCTTTTGGCAAGAATGAAAGAAATTTATACAGCATCATCTATTGGCACTAAATATTGGATCTTAATTTATAATAATAAGATTTTTTTGGGATTTGGTTCTTCTGTTAATGTTCTTTTGGGTCTATGATGCAAATGGATATCTTTTTCAATTGCTATGTAGTATATTTTGGATTAGTTGATGCCTTCCTTTCCTAAAAAACAGAATCATTCAGGACATTTGCCACTCTTGGTTGCGGTTTGAGCGGGAATATGGTACACTTGAAGAGTTTGACCACTGTGTACAGAAGGTAAATCTTGCTGCAGTTTCTATTTTTGTCATTCAACTCCAATGTTGTTTTTATTATTTGTTTGAGTTTGATGTTCTTCATGCATTTCATTTGCTATTGGGTACTCAGCTGTATAGAAATAGAGAGTTTATTTTCAGAGCATGAAATAATTTTATTGAAAAAGCATATGTATCAAAAAATCCGGATGAAAAATTTCTAGAGCTTTTGCATTGTGAATATTTTTCCAATTGAACCTCAAGGGAATTCAAATTAGAACATACCTTACTCATTGAATGGGTAGTTAGTGTAATAGCTTACTAAAAACAAATAAAACTTTTTTAATTTGCTGGCGGTTTGGGATATTGAAGGATAATATAGTGGCAGTTGTCCACATCCATATCTGTTGCAGATTTTTCCATCTCAACAGTCTTCTTATGTGTTCTACAAAATCTCCAAAAGTGACAAAACTTCATTATGCTTGAAGAAGAATAAACAAATGATGTTTACAGGTATAATACATAGCTTTGGAAATTTCATCATGATTGAGCATGTCCAAATTAAAGCTGCAAAAAATTTCATTTAATTTTTGAGATCTTTCTTAACTAATATTATGTCTTTTATTTGAGTTAATAATGCCCACATGTTCCCGGACTGGATGTCCAAGAAACTTTGAAATTTCTTAAGGCAATTTGACTTGTCTATGCGGATTCCTTATTGAATTCTGATATTTACTTCAGTGTTTTTGAATGAGGATTTGGATTTGAAATAATTGAAGGATCCTATTCTTGGTTACATTTGAACAAAGTATTCCATCCTGCTAAAAATCCTCACTAACTTATCTAGTTACTGTATCTGTTGGCTTTTGTAACTATTTTGCTCCATTTCTTAGGTTACACCTCGTCTAGAAGAGCTGCAGCTGTTCAGGTCACAGCAGGAATCCAAATCTTTTCTTGAATCTATTGAGCAGAAAGAGAATACCCTTAAAAAAACTGGTCGTGAAAAGAGAAAACCAGATTCAAACAATGAACAGTCTCATGCTAAGCGGCAGAAAAGTACATCCCAGAAACATGATAAAGTGAATGAGAAGGAAAAGGGACAAATGCAGAACTTAGCCGAAGAAAATGAAGTGAAAGGAACCAAACTTAAGGTTGAAGAGCAGCAGAATGAACAGAAGATCAAGGACTCCATCCCAGGAAGAGCCAAAGGATTCACAGATGAGTGCACTGCATTTATATCAAACATTAACCTGAAGGCAAGTAGACAGTCTATTTTCTGTTTGTTACTGACAAGAAAGTGCTGGACATAATTTTGATGGTTACAACTTTTGCAGGCCACTTATGAAGATCTGCGTAAATTCTTCAGTGATGTTGGTGGGCTTTCTTCTGTTCGAATTCTGCATGACAAATTCACTGGAAAATCAAGGGTCTCTCTCACAGTCTCTCTGCTCATCAATTCCAATATTTGTATTCTTTATTTATTTTATGTGCTTCAAGTGAGATATGTCCTATTAAAAAAAAAGTGAGCTTCATCAATTCCAATATTTTTGTTCTTTATTTATTTTATGTGCTTCAAGTGAGATATGTCCTATATGAAAAAAAAAGTGAGACAGGAAGCTAACCGCATGAGCTTTTAAGTACATTTGAGTCCTGGATTCAAGTTCCATACTGGACTCCTGTCTGTAACCTTTAGTAGTATGTATAGGTAGTTCATTCCATTCTATTTTCTCAGAGGAGCTCCTTTAAGCTTCAACTTGAATCTTGCTGTCCCATTTTCTTTATTAATACTAGTTATTCTGGTTGTCGTTATGAGCTTTGTATTCTTAGACAAATTCATCAGTCTTAGAAAAAAATGTGGAAGGGATGAAATTGCTGTCTGAGATTCACTTGTCTTGGATAATATGTTCTGTTCAAGGTTGCTGTTATTTTGGATCATTTACTGTGGTTTCTTTTTGAAACAAGTGTTTTTTACATGTAATTACTTGGTCTGGAATTCAATTTTAGTTCTAGGCCCAGAGGTTATATCCATTAATCACCAAAGCTTTTCTTCTTGGTCACACTTTCATCTCTTAGCTGGATATCCTTTGTTGGTGATATGCCTAGTATGGTTAGGAGACTAGACCACAGTACCATACATCATACGTCATACTCAAGTTCATAACTTAATTCTTTTCTCAATAGTTTTTAATCTAGTGATGCTGCACCCTGATGTTAATACCTGATGATGTACTTGTGAAGGGGCTAGCATATGTGGATTTTATCGATGATGCACACCTTACTGCTGCTATAGCCAAGAACAAGCAGTTGTTTCTGGGGAAGAAGCTAAGCATTGGACGGTCAAATCCAAAGCAAAGAAAGAAGGAATCTAGTGGTCAGAGTGAACCAACGGAAAATGGTACGCTTAGTGAAATAGTGTTTTGAATGTTGTTTACTCTCTTTCCATCCATGTCTTCTCTGAGTCTTTGTGCATCAGCGTGATTGACTGTGCTTGTGCATTTTAGCTCAAGCCTATGCATATCTTTCCGTCTATTCTCCTTAGTGTTTCACATGCAAACATGTGTATCTGTTTTACATGCACTCATATCATATAAGATGCGAAAACAACTAATTTTCGGGATGGATTTGAGTTTTAGGACATCAAGGAATAAGATATTTGATTTTTGTAGTTTAATATATTTTTTTTCCAGTGGATAACCCAAGAAAATCCTGCAGCATGTTTAGTGTGTTTAAAGCTTGGGATTGCCTGGGGATGGTCAGAAAACTAGTGCAGATATAATTTCCGAGGTTGTATGGTGAGGGAACTTACATAGCTGAAGTATTTGAATTCAGTATTAGGTTTGGTGGAGAAAAGCGTGCATCCTAAACTCGCAAATCAAATAAGAGTAAAACATGCTTGCTGGAGTTAAAATTTATGTAAATTTGCTGCTGTGCCAAATGCTGCTTTATTTAAGTGTTGTGCATCATTGTAGAAGTCCCAAACCTACATCCTTTAGATTCTGAATTCTGTTTCATTTCTTTGATCACTCAATGCAGTCTTTGTGACTATTAACACAAAATTGTAATGAGAAGGTTTCTGAGATGTTGGTTCTGGGGTTGACCTTCTGTTCACACTTTCTCAAGACTGAGAGTGCGAATGCAAGACTACCATGCGGTCTGATATTATAGCAAATTCAATCTGTGTTCTGGACCAAAGTCTGTGATTCTTGTGAGTTATAAATTTGAGTCAACAACACCACAAAATTCGTGTCAATAACCATCAGAGAAATTTTATTTTACCTTTGCTGTCCTTGCTTTGGTGAGGTATATATTTTATTTTTCTTACTCGGTGAAATTGGCAGCACAAACTCACAGACAGACCGAAGAATCATCTGTCGGGACTTCCAAGGAGCCTGGATCATCCAAGGCACCAAACCCCGCCACTGCTCGTAACCGTGGCGACAACGTTCAGCTCAAGGGGAAGAACACTTTTGCCATGCCAAGAAACGTCAGGCCGCTTGGTTATACTGCAAGAAAAGCAAAAACAGAGGCAGGGGAAGATGAGAAACCGAAATCAAACGAGGAGTTCAGAAAAATGTTTATAAAGAAAGATTGAGCTGTTGCTCTTAGGTATTAGTAATTTGGGTGTTACTGAGATTACAGTGAAAACTGTTTTTCGTCTTTTTCTTTTTTTCACTCTCTGTGAAATAAATTATTGTTATTATAAATTTATGCTTTGTAAGATTTTCTTGTGTAAAATTGTTGTTACCAATTAAGGATTAGAGTATATTTTTGCTTGACTAGATTACTTACGGATTTTTATTTATTGAGGTAAAAAAATATATTTTTTAATATACACATGTCATAAATTTATAGGTGGTTACATGATAGTTCAATGTTCATGTCCACCTAGAATTAAAATAGAATATGAAAATTTAAAAAAAAAGAGGGAAAAAGAAATGAATAAATAAATAACTATGCTCCCCACCCTCACGCCCTTCGCCGCCACTTTCCCCTCCTCTACGGCTCTACCTCCCATCAGCTACGCCATTGTGGGGTGATTACCGTCGTCGGTGGCCCTTTCAAATGCCATCGTCAGGCCGCTGGAATTCGTCAATGCGCGGTGAGTTTGTAGTTTTACTATAATATAGAAGAGAAGTAAGTGATAATATAATTGTCCATTGGCCACCATTACTCCGTCGCCGTTACGTCCTCGTTGAAAACTTTTACATCCGTCAACAAAGGCCAGTTTCATTTTTCTTTTTCCCAAGCATTTTCGTTTAACTAGAAATACCAAATTAAATAATTTTGTGGCAAATTGCTCTGTAAAAAATTAATTAATGGTTTCATAAATTGTTGTATGCGCTAGGAAATATAGAAATAATTTGATGATTTTGTTGTAATTAAACTAATTGTTGTTGTGCTTCGTGTATGGTAGTTTTAATATAGAAATGGAATAGCTCACAATTACCAGGCTGATTTTGAGGCAACAGAGTTAAAAATTGTTTTGTGTTTTCCCATTTAGAGATTATAATATTCTGACTCATGCTCCTGATTATGGATACTTTTCATTCTCATGATCTACTTGCTTGCTATGCCTGTCTTTGTTTAACCTCAATCTGTATCTTTGTTTGTTTCATATTTGGGACGAAATAGATGATCTTTTACAGTATTCGTATCAGGCTGATACTATTTTGTTCCTATATATTCTATATTGGAAATCAGATTGTTTGTTCACTTTTAATGTGATTGGCAGTAAGTGAAATTGTGCATAAAATTTAGTTGATATCCTTTGCTTACTGTGATTCAAGCCAATAGCCTTTTCTCGCAGGAAGCAGCTAAATGGTTCAACCCTGATCATGAAGATAAGGATCTTCTCCCATGCCTAATGTTAAATGGGAAGATGTTGGCAGGTTTGATTACCTATGGCAGGAATTGGCGTGCAAAATACCTTGAGTAGTATGAGGTAATTGATTGCCTCTGAGTTTGTCTCCCTGTCTCTATTGTTCTTTTGCTGAAAAGGCATAATTCTTTGAAAGTGCAAAAGATGTAAAATGCACAATTAAGATAAAAGAGTTTGAGAAGCAGTAAGAAAAATTGAAGAATTTAGGATCAAAGACTTGTAAAAAGTTCAGATAAACATTCTGATACGTATTATTATAAATTTTAAATTATTATAAAATTCTTAATATCTTTTGTAAAATTTTAAATTAATACTTTAACAAATTTATGATATCAAAATTTAATATATTATTTTAATTAAATATATACAATCTTTAAATTTCTCACAATTTTTTAATCAATACAAGTACAATTATTCTTCTAAAATATATTTAAAGTAAAATTTTTTTTTCATATTCACTTATTTTTTGAGTGTTTCAAAATAATTTGAAAAGTAAAAAGTGTGGTAGAGTTTAGTAAATATTAATATCTAAGCGAGGATTTTTAAAAAATTAAAAATTATTATACTCTCAATTATTCATCTTATAAATAATCATAAATAATAATAATAATATTTAAACAATAATACAATTTAATTATCATTATATGCAATGTATAATTTTAAAATAGTATTTTTAAAAATTATCGATCAAAAAATGTGTAATTTGCATACTTTAAAGGTTCTATGTCTAGAGATTGCAGTTCGTGATTTCGAGTTTCAAAATTTTTATTGTAAGATTAAAATCAAATTTGTAGTTATCGATACTAAACAAGATGTCATACACTATTTTATAGTCTTAGAACAAAATAAATTATTCATATTATTTTATAACTTATCATAACATTAGAAATATAATTTAATCATAATATCGTTATTACTTTTTTTGAAAAGTTTAAACAAAATAAAATAATATTAAAATATGATATTTAAATATTAATCTTCAAGTCATACTTTTAAAATAAAATATTAATATTTATTTTTATTTAAAGATTTACATACTATAAATAAAATTAATTTATTTTTTTATAATAATTTAATATAAAAATCTATTTTTAAAATTTTAAAATATTAAAATATTCAATTATATGCAAATTAATTACTTGGATCAAAAGAAATATACACCTTTATGGTTCTCCTACTTTCTCTTGCCTCTCCCTGTCACCACCTAATATTATTTTATAAAATTAATGCATAATTATTAAAATAAATTAATAACTTACATTATTTATAAATAAGTATCCAACCTAAAATTTAATTAAATTTTAGTTTAAAAAATTTTAAAATTTTGAATCTTTGAAATAAAATTTATTAATAATAAAAAATTACAAAATAAATTTAAATATAAATAATTACAAAAAATTTTAATAATAAGTGCTCTCAAAGGCTTAAAATTTATAATTTTACACTAAATTATAAAAAAAATTATTACAACCTAAAAATTTTTAGCTATTAGCAAATAAACCTTCCTAATTTACAAAATAAGCTAACATTTTTGTAATTTTATACTTTTATTCCCGATTAAAATTTCACATGTTTTTATCTAATTTTTAATAATTTTTATAAAAAATTTACAATTAAATTATCAAATTTAATTAAAAATTTATTAATATGAAATTTAAGAATTTAAAATAGTTATAATTTTAACTTTTAAACTACTAAAATAAAATTTAATATATTTTTTAAAATTTTAACAATTTTTATATTAAATATAAATATTTTTATTTCTAAAACAAAATAAAAATAAAGATATTACCTTAAAATTATCTTTCTTTGTTTCTAAAATTCTTATGTACCACCATTTTTTCTTTTCCTTCTTTTCTTTTCTCCTTGTTTCTTTCTTTTTCTTTTCTTTCTCCTCTCTTCCCGTGGCTTCCAAAACCTTCTCTGAAATTCTAATCCAATTTCTTACTTATCTATATATTTATATATTAAAGTAATGGGCAAGACAAATGGGCTTACAAACTTTTTCTTTATAATGGGCCTATTGCAAGGTTTGCGTCTCTTCTTTCTAATTTGATAAATTGGTTTTAGTTGGAGACTGGATTATCTTGCATTGGTTTGTTTTATCTCTCTTTTTACCTTGTATTTGTGGGAATACACTTTTAGCTTTCAAGTTAACTTTGCCTCAGTTTGTGAAAATTTGTATGCACCTACTGTGATGCTGATATTTACTATCATCTATGCTTTGTGTTGGGTGATAGTTCATGAAATTTATTTTAACCCCTTTGTTTAAATTATGTGTTTCAAACTGATGACAGATAAATGAAGCTGTTGTGATGGCTGCTTTGGGAGAGAAACTGGCATCAAGTAGTAGCTGCTCATACATTACTCCACTTGCAATCAAATTAACTCATTTTGAACTAGTGCCAAGTAAAACCTCACCATCTATCTCAGACCTGGTATGCTTCATTTTTCATCTAGTCGAAACACTACTGCACAGATGTCCGACTTTTATCAATTCAATTAACTAACTGCTTTTCTCTTTCTTATTCTAAATCTTTTATCCTCGTGGAAGCAGGTATCGAGACCTTCAAAGCGGTATGAGAAGAGATTGTAAATTATATCAAGACTATTTGAGGATGCCCAACTACCAAATTTTTGAGAGAAATGTATAAAAATTTAGCCATTTTTGATCAATGTCTGAGAAAAAATTGAGTGAGTGGCTTACTGTATTCCAATTGCATCTTAATTTCACATTGGGGAAACTTTTTGTATTGATCTGGGTTTGGTATTTCATGTATCTTTTGGCTGTTGCACTTGGTTAACGACTTTTGGGATGAAGAAAGTTCGTCCTGCTGAGTAAATGTCAATTTTCAATGGGGTCAGATCTTATTTCCACTCTGACGAAATATAAATGCAATTGGAATCAGGCATTTTTGGTTTTGGTACGTAGCATGCTTTATCTCCTTCTTGCATAACAAGTTAACATTACTGTTATAGCTCTCAGATTTGATCGTCAACAGTAGCACAGCAAATAGTTGCTAAAGCTTCTCACATTGCCCCTTATCATGAATATTTATGCCTACAACTTGAGAAGCATGAAAGTAGAGTGGGAAACAGATAGAATGATTCCTCTATCTTCAGCTAAGGTCAAGAATTACCTTGAATTTTAGTGGTTCTTATTTTCTGATGGGGAGAATAAATTGGGAAATGTGATACATCTACACCATTAGTTTCTTCACATCAATTATGTATCAAACAAGATTATGAAACATTGTTGTCTGTTATGGTTGGGCGTTATTCAAAAATGCATTGGTTGAATATTCATTCACATTGACAAATATTTGATCTTAGCTTTTCTTGTGCATAGTGATTGTGGTCTAGGGGAGAATCCATTCTACCATTTTGTAAGTTCGAACAGACGGAAATCTTTCTGGATAATGTTGGACCACAAAAGCACTTTTGAGTTCTGTATCATATGTTGAACGTGCCTGGCCCTGAGTGTGGGTTTCTGTTATCTTTCATGTTGGTGGAATGAATGTACATGAGGTAATAGCTCCCAAGTGGTGCTTAATGTTTTTCCACTTGCATTGCAAATGTTTTTAGTGATCGAGTTTCTCCTCAACTTTATATCACTGCTTGGGTTTAAAGGGTACTAGGATTTATCCCATTTGGTCAAACAATTGTGATGTGTTATTAATCTAGTTTTAGCATTATTCATTTAGATTTGGTTTTAGTTTAATTTGTATTCCTTATTTTAGTTGCTTTTGGTCTTGATTATTTTTGCTAGAGTAGAATTTATATATATATATTATTGAAAGTACCATATTTCTTTCTTTTTTGTTTAGATTTATGATAAATAAGGTTTAAATTTCAGTGGTCCAGGTAGACTATGATGTTATGATACATTCTTCTTAGTTCTTGTAAATTTTCTCCAGACTTGCAAGTTTTAGATGTTATAGGTATCCATTACAACATTTTGAGTTGTAATCTTGTGGCGGTGGCTTACGTCTGGAAACAACCTACCTGATCCATGTCAAGCCCATTAGAGGAGAATAAGAAACATGGCAAAAAATGTACTGAAAAGTATGGCACCAGAGCCATTGGTGTGTAAATTTGGGGGAAGTATGGACTGTTCAAAGTTGAAATTTAGACAACTTTTTGTATTTTTATTGCAGAAACAACTGTACAAAGTTGGTGCAAAAGACTGTATTATTTCAGACACAGATTTTGATGGGTCAGTTGTCTTCTTCATTTATTTATTTAATTTTCAGGGGCTAACTCCAGAACTGTCGTCTGTTCATGTGTGGAGAAATAGCAGTGAAAAAGCAAACCAGTAATCAATAAATATGCAAAAACTTGTACACTGCAGAATCTAGCAGCAGCAAGAACGACAAAAGCCAAAATCACTCATTTCCATTTAGGTTTTTCTTGCACGCAACTCCCTTGTGTAACTTCAATATGTGTATGCGTATGTATGTTTGTAAAATATTGCTGAAAAGAAAGAAATGATTATACAGTGAGTGTTATGCAATTCTGGCTTTTTTGTAATCGACTGCAGAAGTGTTTTCTGAAAGTTGGACCAAGTTACCCACATGGGTGGAAAGGAGTGCATTGGATTGGATATTCAACATCATCCCATCCCATCAATAAGCAGGTACTGCTCTTCTTCCTGTTTTATTTTTCATTATTGTTATTTTTCTTATACATTTTAATTTGAAATATGAATAATTTATTCACTATTTTCATAATTAAAACAAAAGAAAAAGAAAGAAAATATAGGAGGGTGGGGGCCCAAAAACAATTACAACTACAATCCCGTAAAAGAATGGAATGTACAGAGACTGAGACTCAACTCAGACTGACTTCATGCGTACTTGACTTGGGCTGATCAGAGCTGAGCATGCGTTTTATTTCCTTTATGGGATCCCGCAAGTTCAGCAGTGTAGTGTCTTTAGAATCATACGCAGGTAGTGCTTTCCATTAATTTATTGATATGATGCACGCATTGAAGTTCCATCGCCCACGTCCACACTCTCTATTGAATAAAGCTTCCTCCACCTCTTTGTTGTAGGTACATACACAGGTGAGCATGCATAGATAATTTGTAGATATTGTATTTATTTAAAGTAAAATTACTATTAAATTACAGATAAATAATTTAGTTGCTCGTGTTATGATTATGCTATAATTAATTCATTTATAATAACATGATAAATAAAAAAAAATTTATATTTCAACTCAAACACACTTTGATTAAAAAAAAGACTGTGAATTAATTATATGTAAATTATAGAATTTGATATAAATCATATCAAATAAACTTGACCCAACTCAGAGTATGACTCAGAGTAAGCGCATTAGATTGGAAAATTATAAATTTCGACTTAATTAAAATTTATGTAATTTTTTTTTCAAGTGTAAAAGCACAAAATAATATAAAATTTTTATATTGCTTATTATTTATTTTTTTTTGAAAAAAAGAAGATAGTATTACTCTAAATTCACAAGACATGAGATAAGACCAAAAGCCAACAGTGGAATCAAAGTGATCGAGAAATTTGCGGAGCAAACAAGTAAGTATGCATTGAGGATAGAAATATGCGGACTTACATTTTTGAAAGAAACAAAGAAAGAAAGTAAACGGTATGGAGATAAAAACTGGTAAATAATGGCTGTTTTCTTCTCTAAGGATGGATGCTTTCTCTTTCAACTTTGTCATTTCTTGAATGTAAAGAGAAGAGACAATAACAATTCAAAGAATGAAATAAAGAGAATAACGGAATGGTAGATTACAAAACCCCCCCCCAAAAAAAAAGTATTCCAAGAATTTTGAAAGAATATAATAAATAAAGAAAAGCAAAGCAATGCAAAGATATTCTCCACATAGTATTAAGTAGATAGCAAGCATAAAAAAGTTTTGTCATGTTTTGATCTTTTCTGTTCTTAAATTCACTGAAGAGTTGTTGTTGTTATTATTTGGGTGGTGAGGAGGTAGCTGTAGCTGTTTCTGTATCTGTATCATAACCATATTCATATGCATGGTCCCCTTTTTATCAACACCATCTATTTTCTAACCCCAAGGGATTCCTCCACACCTCTCTCTCTCCCCTCTTGCTTTTCTAAATGAATCAAATATGCATGGCATATTTACCTGCTTGCTTTCTTTGTTTATTTTTATTTTTATATATATTTGCACAAAATTTTTATTTATTTGATTAAAATTTTTGCATAAATTAATTTTACGATGACAATGTTTATCTAATAGTTTAAATTTTTGTTTTATGTAATTTTGTTAACGAATAATTTTTTAAAAAAATAATAAAATTCTAATGCAAATGGGATTTGAATTTAAAAAATCTCTTACACATATTTTATAAATAAATAAATATATATAATTAAATTTATTAATTAATAAATAGTTTTAAAAAAATTAATGAGTTGACATAGAACGTTATATTTTTATTAATAATATAAGAACGTATATATTTGACGTAATAAAATTAAAAATTTAAAGGCAAGATTACATGATCCAAACTCAAAATGGAATAACATACTCAATCACGGAACAAAAGATGTTGATGGGTTGGGTTGGGTTGTGGGTAGGGACTAAAAGGAAAAGGCAATCTTTTTTATTTTATTTTATTAATTTTGTGCTTTGAATCTCTAAATCTCATTTCCTCAGAAGAATGTTGTTGTATTGTATTTGTATATGCCTTGGGATTAGAAAGCAGACAAAAAATTAAAAAGTGGTGGGAATGTTCCCAACGCTTCTCTGCCTAATCTCTATCTCTTGTTCTTTGTCTTTCTCTTTTTTTTCCAAAATTTAAAGGTAACAAATATTCTTTGTTTATTTATTTTACTTTCTTTCAATCATATAGAGAGAAGACAGAAAGCATCCGCATTCCACCTGCTTTTTAATCTCCATATTTAGCCCACAGCTAACTAAAGTTAAAGCTTCCATGTCACACAAAAGTAATTATCTTTTCTGTCTTTACAGCCAGCCATGTACTCACAATTACGAGAAAGAATGTTTGCAGTATTGACTCGAGGATTTTAATGACTTTGAGTCAATACATATTGTGTAATGAATTAATAAATATCAATAATAGCTTGAGATGGTGTGATTTTCATTTTAAAAAGTAATTGTGGAATAAAGGATGGGTTGTTTTAAAATTATATATTCTTTTTTAACTTATATACATACATATATATATTGATTTAATGCAAGATTAAGAAGCTTCCATTAATGAGATGCTTTCCATTTTCTAGCATGGCAATTTCTTTGATCTATTGCAAGGTCTGGTCTCACTCACTTGAAAAGTGTTTTACTCACTTAAAAGGTGTTTTCTTCTGACCTACTATTACTAAAAGTTTTTGATAATTTATATTATTGTAATGTTGGGTCATTGTTGTTTTGCATGCGGTTGCTCACACACACAAACACACATTTACAGTGCATAGGCTTAGCAGACAAACAAGTAATGCTTTCCCTCTCTTAAAGAATACAATACGATTTTAGCTGCCCGCAAACTGGCAATAACTTCATTTTCCTGCTAATATCATTAGCACCCAACTCCATTTCTAATCTCTACACTGAAGAAAAAAGAGATCCCAGGAATGAGACTTGAAGATATGAAGGATATATTTAGGTTAGGAAACAGGAAGCAAAAAAGTAGCGAACAAACAAAGCCAAATATTCAATCAAGTATAGGACTGACACATACTACTTGATGACTGAATGAATTTCCTTTCATCATATTCTGCCATATGCTTTGTTTCATATTTGCTTGGCTTTTCAGCTATATGCTTCACTTTACCGATACATTTGCTCTCTTTGATCAGAAACCCTCATATTTTCATATATAAATACATGTTCATAATCTCAGACCGATATAGCTAGCTTCCTTGGTTGGGGACAGATTTGGATTTTAAGAAGAAATTTAGTCTTTGTTTGATCAATGACATGAAAATGATGAATACTACGAGGAACTTGATGAGATTGTGTGTGAAAAAGAATGAGTGAGTGCAAAACGAGATAGAATGATAGCTTTGGAAGCTTTAAAAATCCTAACAGTGAAGGAAAGACAGACTGCATGTGCCACATATGCTACCCTATGATCTTCTGCAAATTTTAAGCTTAAGGAACCAGAACCTTTGAAGAGGTAGCTAGCTATTAAACTTTTAGAATAAGAATGAAAATGATCTCAACGATCTTTCTTTTTGTTCAGAGAGAGAAGGAGATAAAAAGAAAAAGTTGGGAGGAAAAATGAGTATGAAATTAGCAAGAATGATACCTAATTGGTCGGTTGGTCACTACATATTATTCCACTGTTTTGAATTTCTATCTTTTTAGCGAAAAGAACAGAACATATACGTTGAGTAGGTGTCAAACAAACATTAAAGCCTCACTTGGGCAAGTAAAATAAGTCATTATTATCATGATTTAGTCCATGAAAAGCAAACTACAATATTCTCATGCATGCTTTACATTGATGGTAATAAACTGACAATAATAACTTTTATATACACTTTTTTAATCAAGCTGATGAGTAGCATATCTAAGCACAAAAATGAGAGAATTAAAATTGATTTAAAAAAATGGAAATGATTGAAATGTTAAAGGAAGATTTGGTTTCCTAAGACAAAGCAAGCACATATTTAAAAGAAGAGAGGTTGGTGGTTGGCTGTGGGATTATCAGAAGAAAGCTAGCATATCTTAAAAGTAGTAAGTATGTGAGGATCCTACTTTGACCAATAATACATTAATTAATGCTTGCTTTTTATGTAGTAGAAAGTTAATATATTCTTCATTATTTGGAAAAATCTCCTCATTTTTCATAAATTTGTTTGTTTGTTTATTTTTCAATAAAATAGAATAACTTTAAAAAATCTATTTTGTGATTTTTAAGATAAGATGATAAAAGGTATATTCTTACTAAAAAGTTCAACTAATCTCTTATATTTTAATTTACAATTGAGATAATCATAACAAGCATTTCATATTTTTTGGGATTGGTAACCAAATACATTCTATAACTAGATTCTTCTCGACGTTTTCTTTTTTCTTATAGTATGCTATAGTAATCACATTTAATCCAACAACTTCAAAGTTCTTTCTTTTTCTATCATGTTTACTACAAAAGAGCAATACCAACAAATTATGGGAAATTTACACAAGTAGAAACTATGTAAATGCACATTAATTGATATGTATATGTGACCAAATATAGTATCCCTCCGTCAACTTTTAAATTTGATCTTAGAATTTACCACTTTTATAACATTTGTTGACTGATACATTAAACAAAAATATATAACAGTGAGAATAAGACAATGGCATCCCAACTATCCAAGTTACATCTTATATTTCAAGCTTTAAAGCTTTGTAAGGTTGAAGACACAATCAAAGCAAGCAAAGCAATATACAGAGAATTTGGGTTGGCCGTGATTGAGATGGATGGATATGGTGTTTCCTCTCCGAAGGAAAATAAAAATAAATAAACAAATTTGGCTCTGAACATCTTGAGAATTGTGATCAAGGTCATGTCATCAACCCATTTATTCTTGTGGACCCTCTCAGTATCATAATTAATCGTAGTTATATACTTTCACACTTTTCTTTTCTCTCTTTCTCTCTCCCTCCTTGTATCAATTTGAAACCACAAGAAAAGATTGGAAACAATTACTGAGAAAGTTACTAAAGTTTGTTTCATGAATAACTTAGAAATAGAAAATTTAGAGGTGGGTATTGATTAGTTGAATAGATGAAATCTTTTAAATGATACAAGCATGTTCCCATTATAATTAGATTAAAATGAGTAAATTCAGAATCTCATCACAAATATGTTGGTGAATCTGATCGAAAGAAGAGAGAGAAAACAAACAAGGAAGGCCAAAAAGAAGAGTATGTTTAGGAAGAATTACTGGAAGAAGAGACAAGAGAGATGAAAACAAACAAAAAAAACTAAAGAAGGATAAAGTCTCTAAATGTGGTGTGGATTGTGGAATAAAGGCAAGGACAATAAAAGAATAAAGTGATTTTGGATAATAATTTAATAAAAGGGGGAATTAAATGTTTGTCTTTCTCTATGTAACTTGTAGAAAAAGAATAACTTTGCAACATGACATTGTTATTAACAAAACTTCTGTAATTCAGATAATTGTTCAAAGTAAACTTAAAATATAAAATATTAAAATTAAAATAATTAATGTAAAATTTAAAAATATAAAAAATTTAATATAAACGAAAAACAATTAACGTGAGAGTTGAAAAAAAAATTAAATGCGTTTTATATCTAATACATTATAATCAAACTCACATAAAATACTTTCATTTAGTTATTTTTCAGTTGTTCCTGCCCCAATTTATAATGTCAATTGCTTGATCATACTTGTTAATTTACAAGAAAACTTCCTAAACGCCGCAGACTACTCCAGGAATTTATGACTTCTGTGAACTTAAAATGGTGAAAATTAAAGCAATTGAAAAATCACTTATTATATATATGGATATGGATTTCTCTTTACACTGTACACCTCATCACTATTGGATCGAAAAGTTGAACTATTCCTCTCACATTTTCCCTGTTTCGTTTTTTCTTTTCCAACCTCTCATGTGATGATTTGAATATGTAGCATGCAGTTGTTCAAAGTGCTTATTTCAAATGCACATTATTGTCACATTGACGAGTAAACCCTAAAAATTGATGATAACAACACTAACAGGTGAAGAAAGAAAGAAAGAGGGCTGGACCGGATTATTGTATATAAATACGTTTGTTTAGAATTTCAAAGAGATATATTAAAGGATGCTTCTGCAAAACCATGATTAGATTTTCCTCCGTCGGCAAGTCTGGTACTTCAAGGAAGAACACCTACTAGCCAAGCTTTTCTATTCTCAGTTACAGAGCCAATTATATCTATCACTTCAGCAGCACAATTTTTACCTTTGCATGGAGTGCAAGAAACAAGGGTAGAAAAGATAAGACAATTAATGGAAATTATATTGTTTAGAATTAATTGTCTTAATTTATCCATATTTTAACATGCCTTGGTAAATAGGTATACAGTGTAATGGACTGATTCGGAGTTTTAAAATTTACTACTTGCTTGGTGTCTTTAATTACTTGTTGCTATTTATTAAATTTCATCACATTAGCAGCATGACAACACTTTGTCCCCCTCTTGAATATCAGAAGCTAAACTTTACCCATATAGTTTATTAAACATAAAGCTGAAAGGGCACAATACTTGCGTAGAATTAAGCAACAAGATCAGTTAGTTAATTAATTAATTAAAATCATTTGCTAATACTCAGGGAGATAATTAGATAAGAGAGCAAAATCTTTGATCCCTGTATATATGGGCAAACATGTAAATTCCTGGATAAATATAAATGAAGAAAGGATTGCCTGTCTCATTATTCTTCTCTCTCTGCTCTTTGTCCTCTCCACTATGCTCTCTGACACATACGCACACTGGCCTCTATATGGGGTAAACTTGATGCCCGATAGTACAAGCAAAGCAATCTTCCCACTTTATTTTTTATCACCATTGCTAAAACTCACTGTATTTCTCACAAGCCAAAAATTAAAAATAAATAAATAATAAGAAATCTTGCTTGCTTTTCTCTCTCTCTCTCCCCTTGTTGGCTTCTCAACACTTCTATAAGCTCTCTGTTTAGTGCTTTCTTTCAGTTGCCAAAACAAATCTCCGCCTGCAAAACTCTTTCCTGTCTCTCCTCTCCTCTCCTCTCTCCCACCATCATCAAAAATCAAACCCACTTCTCTGCTAAGGTTTTCTTCTTTTTCTTTTTTATTACCAAAATACTCTCTCTCTCTTCCTTCGTCTTACATCTTTGTTTTCTTAGCTTTGGATGGCGTGGTTTGTTTAAGCCCTCAGCCTTCTTAAACAGAAGGGTAATATCTTGAATCCCTTTTACTGTTCTTCCTTCCATTATTTTCTTTCTCTCACTTTCAAGAGTGTGTGTGTTGTTACTTGTATTGACGGTATTTGCTCTCATTGCCAGTTCTGAATTTGCTTCCTCTTCTTCATCTTTTCTTTTTCATCAACAAGATCGATCCCTCTTACATTTCTCTTTGAGTACTCTAGCAGCCTTCTACACGTAATTTCTTTAGGGTTGTCACTCATTTCGTCCATGTATTTGGAATGAAAGAAAGGGTTTTGCTTTTCTTATTGGTTTTATTAAGTCCTAGTTTTTTCTTTCCATTTTCTGGCTTCTAGAGAAGTGAGAAATGTCAACAAAACTCCTTGAATTTTTTAAGAAAGCAACCACTTTTAATTTAGTTTAATCATTTAGGTTTTCCTCTCCTCTCCCTCCTAGTTAAAAATTCTCTCTTGGTCTTCGTCTTTTGGTCCCCAAATACACAAACAATTCACCAATAAAAAAAATAGTAATAAACCTAGGCAGCCTAGAAATGGAACTTTCAAGTCAAGAAGGAGAGATCCCAATTCCAATAAACAGTTCATTAATGGGTGGTGGAAATGGTCATGGTCACGGCCACATCATACATCATCATCATCATCATGCTCATGCACCCCTTAACCACATCATACCGGCTTCATCATCTTCACCAACTCCCCAAAATCAAATCCCTCCAATTAATGGACCCATTCCCACAAATTCAGAAGATGATCATAATCCTCCTCCCCTCACCGGCTGCAATGCCAAGAAAATGATCAAATACAGAGAGTGTCTCAAAAACCATGCAGCAGCCATGGGAGGAAATGCTACAGATGGTTGTGGTGAATTCATGGCTAGTGGAGAAGAAGGTACAATTGAAGCACTCGTTTGTTCGGCTTGCAACTGTCACAGAAACTTTCACAGAAAAGAAATAGAAGGTGAACAGCTGCAGCAGCAAGCAGCTATAAGCCCTTTTGACTACTATCATCACAATACGCATTTCAACAGGGTTGGAAGAAAAGGGATTCTCGGCCACCACAGGAACAGTATATTAGCAGCTACCCCAGAAGCTCTAGGGTACCCTACAGCGACCGGGACACTAATATCCTCAAGGGGTGCAGGTCCAACACCTCATCAAATGATAACGTCCTACAATATGGGGTCACATCCTTCAGAGTCTGATGAGCAAGAAGATGGTGGTGGGGTAATCATGGCAGCCAGGCCAACTGCACAGCTAGTGAAGAAAAGGTACAGGACAAAGTTCACCCAGGAACAGAAGGAGAAAATGCTTAACTTTGCTGAGAAAGTTGGGTGGAAAATTCAGAAACAAGAAGAATCTGTGGTGCAACAATTCTGTCAAGAGATTGGAGTCAAGAGAAGAGTTCTTAAGGTTTGGATGCACAACAACAAGCACAATTTAGCCAAGAAAAACAATCCTCCTCCTCCCACTACTACTGGTGCTTAAATAATAATAATAATAATAATAATAAATAACCTGGTTATTTATTTATTATTTATTATTATTATTTCTTCATTTTCTCTCTTAGTTTGTGTTTTAACCCTAGTTACTATCTAGAATAATTCAGTTCCTTCACACTTTTATTATTATCGTCATTGTTTTCTGGTATGTTTTTCTTGAGTATTTGAGAATAATATTGGCTTGTGTAATCTAGTAGTTTAGCACTCCTGGTTTAGTCTAGAACTAACGGATTGTGGCAGCACTTCATTGGTATGAACAGGTACTCCGATGTGTTATTACTAGTATTATCAATGATGAAATCTACATATTATATTGGAAGAGCGTCTTTACCTTAAATTAATTGATTGTTTTACTTCTTTCTCATGTGATATATCTTTGTGTAATGTATATATACTTATTACAATAGTACATTCCAAATCTCTGGGTTAATTGTTCTAGGCAAGCAAGCAGCATGGAAGACAAGTACATAATAATAGTGTCAATAGGACACAACATGTTGATTACACTTTGCTTGGTGTTATTCTTTTTGTCTATGAGATTCAAAAATAAATAAATGAAGCAAATTAATTCATAGGTGGTTGATCCCATTTGTAAGTTGCTGAATGCATTCCAATTAATTCATTAAAATATATCCCATTACAAATGAAGTAACGAGGATTTTGTTAGTTAAAAAAAAGTGGTGGTGGTGGGTTTTGTGGAAAGAAGAAGATGAAAACAATTGGGTTGATATATGGTTAAGCATTGATGAAGCGCGTGTTCTCCTTTTCACAGAGGCTTGTCAGTTGGGTGCATTACTTCTCTCTTTCACTGAAAACAAGAAATTAATGAAGAAAACACTTCTTGAAACGATCAATCACATTACATTACACTCTTCTAGTTGTTAAAATTTTAATTGTATTTCTTAAATTGTATGTTTCTTATCAAATATTTTGAACTTTTTTGTTAAATTATACTTAAATTTCTTACAAAAATAATATAAAATATGATGACTTTGCCCATGAAATAAGAAATATAATACCCCCAAAATTTTGGTAATTAAAAGAATATAATTATAAATGTATATATATTATGAAAATTAAAAAAAAGAAAGAGAGAGAAAATAGAGCAGGGATTAGTCAATATCTCATCAATCCCAAGTAAATTTGGAAGGGTAGAATTTAAAATTTGTGTCTGTATCACATGTGTTTCATTAAATACGAATGTGGTTAGATGGCTGCCTAAGCCTTTTGTTCTATTTATTAGTCATGACTTGGTCCACAACTCCTTTTCACATTGCATTTGCATGCGTCTCTTGTGCCTTTCATTATTATTATCATTACTGTTATACACACTCAGTTATTATATCATCTTAATTAAACCTACCATAACATTCTTGTGAAGTGTTTTATTACTTGCAACGAATTTCAATGTAGCAGCATTGCTTATTTCAATTTTATTACATATTTAAAATTGACTGTTTTCGTTTTTTGTTTTATATTTTAGGATAAATAAATGATACTCCCCCGTCATATTTAATACGTTTAGTAGAGATCATTAATGACAGGAGTCTCTGAAATGATCCCACGTGTCACCGTCCAGATGAATACCAAAATACATCTTCGGAAACTAAAAATACAATATCGCATCGCCTCCGGTCAAATAGACCCACCTACCTGCACAAGCAGGCGGGTACTGAGTTGGGATGATATTTTTTCCCTTGCCCCGGCTGAAGAACCGAACCGTATTCTGACTCCATTTTCATAAATGGCCAAGGTCGGAGATGACAAGTGACTTGATCCATTAATCTAACATAATTTTTATTTTTAAAAAAAATATGATACGGACCAAAGGCACTCGGTCCGTTGGCCTTGTTTATGAAGGGAAATCCAAGAAGCGGAACTACATTCGACATGCTTACAAAAACAGACTGAAGACAAAAATAGCGATACCCAACGCGTCCCGACCTTTGCCATCCCTAGTACTGAACAAGAGTACCAGAGTCTAGGAATTGCCCCTCTGAAAGGGCCCTGAAGCCCACGGGAGATTTGATCGAGAATTGGACATCAATAAAGCTGAGCTGCACCTTGATCTGCCCTATCCCCAACGCCTTCGTGATTAGTGCAAACACATCATAGATCTACATTAGGGCTCGATCTACACTAGTTACCCTCTACTTCAAAATAGAATAGCCTGTAAATTTTACATATGTATACGTGTTTACATATGTACATATGGCGGACATTTGGCAACGAAGCAGGGCAGAATAGCATGTACAAGATTCTTCCCCTTAGCATTTCTGCTCAACAGAATATTTACCTCTGCAGTTATGGGGAAATGGAAAATTTGTTGATACAAAATGAAAATTTGTTAATACAAAATGAAAACTTGTTAATCATGAAACCAACAAAACCCAAGAAAAATAAAATATAAAAAGTAACCCAAAAAGAAACACACTCTCTGTGTATAATACAACACCATGCAACTTGACTTGATGTAAACGGCTCATTCCTTTTGACTCAACAGTGCATTATGCTCTCTTCCTCGTATGTATTGGCTTGAGAAAATATGTGAATTGCAGAAAAAAGTTTGGTGCTTAGAAGAGAGACTGACTGGTCTAGCCAGATCCATGCTTGCCATGGTCACGTTGTTACCCATGGAAAGCCTCTGCTTTGCCTGCATGCTTTCAGGTCTATCTGTTGAATGAGTAATTCTGCTAGGCAAGTTTTAACACCCAGCATTAGATGAATGAAAGAGCTCAAGGGCACCAATCCATTCAACCAGTTAATACAAGCCTTGCTCGGCCAGGATTAAGAAGCGAATCTGACATCCGCCAACCCTACAGGAAATGAATGACATATGTGTTCAAAGGCAGCCAAGGTGGCAGCAAATCTTATATTTCTCCAAATCCTATAGAAACCAAAGCTTTGTACTTGTAAAATAACACCATCAATATTCGGAGTGGCCTAAACAACCTTAAGAACCTAATTCAAAGACTTGAAATTTCTTTTTTATTTATTTCTAGCAACTAAAGTACTTCTCCAAGAGGTTTAAGTGGTATAAATGAACAAAACACTAAAAGCACCAAAAAGGCAAGCCAAGTCATAGCCAAAACTCAAAGACACAATATTGAATTTCGACTTGCAATCTCTAGGAACAAAATAAAAATTTGTAGTTTGTACTAACCTGTTCTACAGCATTACTCTTAAAAATCTCATATCCACTCGCAACCATCTTACATGACTCAGCAATATGAGCCTCAAGATCACGAGTTGTGGAAATGAAATTTGAATGGCCATATTCCTGCTGCTTTTGAGATAAAGATCGACAATCATTGGATGAATGTATGAAATGCAAAAGCACGTGAGCCTGCAATGAAAGATAAATCACTAATTAAACTGCACATACAAGAAGAATATACTTTCTATTGTAGGTCAGCAAGTATATAACACAGGGAGTTCCGTAAATCTTACATGGAATGCTGCTTTTAGAATATCGTCAGACTTGGCTTGATCCTTGAGCAATGCATACACTTTGCCTTTTGAAGGATTGTATGTTACGACATATCTCTCTTGCTGTCATCAGTCAAAAGGTAATAATAAACACATGAAAAAGATGCATCAAAATCCAGGAAAGAATTGATCTATATATAGACAGATTTCCATGCTTGAAATTCATTTTCTGCTCATGAGGTGATGTACCTCGAAGAAAGGCTCTATGGCAAGATATGCACCGGGGTCTTGGAATGCATCTTTAAATCTTGATCCTGCCAAACAGCAGAAACAAACTTCAGATTAAACTTGGGTAAAAGTTAATCATAACAACAGTTGTTTAAAAAGAAAAATCCATTGGTACACAATTTCTACACTCACCAAGAATGACAGGCTTATCCTTCAACCAGGGAAAGCTGAATACATTTTCCTGCTTATTCCCCTCTCGCAATGAGGGAACTTGCCCTGCAAATGGATGTAGAGAACATTCTTAAATACTATACATCCAAAGAATGTACTCCTAGTGGTTCTATATAGGACTTAATTTAATCCGCTTAGAAACATTAGAAAACATTGAAAAATGAACATAAATGATATTCTTCTGCCTCACATAGATCACTCATCCTAACCTGTCTTGATAAAGGATTCTACAGCCACAGAGAATCTGGCACGATTCAATGTGTGCAACACCACAGATTTAACCTAGCAGAAAATGCAGCAAAACTGTTAGAATAACTAATTCCACATCAACAAACAGAACAGCAACAACAAAGTAACATCACAGCTGGCAAATCATCGAACCTCTTGGTAGGAGCTGAAAACATATCCACAAGAAAAGAGGGCAAATGTGGTAATCAGAGAGGGATTTCTTTTTGAGATCATGATGCTCAACCCAGTTCCCAGCTTCACAAAGGCAAAGTTCAGAATATTAATCCCAAGCAAAAACAATACCAAACAAACATAGCAGATTATGGCACAAAAATTCCTTAGCCAAGCAGCAAGGATTAATTCCAGCTTATAAATTGGTATGGCCATTCAATACAAACAGAATTATTGAATTATGTTGTATATATGTTTATGTGAGAAGAATACAATTAAAGAATTCAGTGTTATCTTAAGATGTTATACATATGATTTGACATTTAGTCCATTTCATTTCTGCCAATACATCCAACACAAACTACCCCTCTGAGATATTTTGCAACACAAAGATGCACGTTTGTATTTCAAAGATTCAATATATGTTTCACTGGTTGTCTGGCTACCAATTGAAAGGTCCCCTTATCCCTACACAGACTGGAGTAACCTGTGTATGAGGTACAGATGCATAAGAAAGCAATCACTGTGTTATCCAGCAATATAATGATATGAACTCAAAAGCTCACTCAATAGAAGTCTACTTTTAAAATTTGTAAAGCAATCCAACCACAATTATTTCTCATATGCAGAGTCACTTAAAATATTAACAATGAACTCATGAAGAGGTATCCCTATTCACCCAAAACATTTAATATTCTCACGATCTACAAGTTGCTTTATTTTCATTCTTGATGTACCAGAACCTACAAACTGAAAATGTTGCAACTTGAACTCAATATATATGTATGTATGAGCAGCAGAGTAGAGCTTAATCTGATTTAATTCCATTAAAACTCAAGGCATATTTATTTATAATGAATCAAAGAATATCTGATTGATTCTTAACAAACAAACCTTATATAAAGAATTAATTTCGAAGATTCTAAAGAGCAAAAGTCATTCATTTACCAGAAATCAGTCATTCACTAAAGCTCTACCACAGTTTCTACCCTAGAATTAAATAAATAAATAAATATATATATATATATATATATATATAATTAGTTAAACATGCATACCAGATCTGCAACATTTCCAACACATTCTCCTTTAGCGGTGACATCCCCAATGTTCTCTCCTTGAGCAAAAGCTTTGTAAATTGGTGTACGAGTTGATGTTGATGTTACAGCTGCCACATTCTACAATTAAAAACTAGAAAGTGTAAAGTTGACAAACTAAATCAACCCTACAAACCACAGTTATAAGAAAACTATCATACCTTTGCTACATTAGCAGCACAAGCCAAAGGAAGAAAGAGGTGTGGCACAGCTGCAGTCGCCAACTCTACACTAGCACCCAACTCCATAAGAAGATCTCCAGCAAATCGAAGCTGCCAGAAATTTTAAGTTAGAAAATTATAGGCGAGAACTAAAAGTTAGAATTTACCACAACCAAAAATAACTGTACCTGCTTTAAATCATAATCAAATTTCTTCCCTTGCCGGGCAAATATCATTTTTCCAACTCGACCTGCACCATCCTGCAATTATGTCGTAACTTCGTTTTCAGGATTATTTGTTCATATTAACCAGGATAAATTAATGCTGCACCAAAAGCTTAAGCATATATGTACCTTAAGAATCCAATTGATAGCTACGGCTCCAGAAGTAGCTCTGTTTCTAGAGATACCAACAGAACTCAAAAGAGTTTGGGTAGTGAAAACACCAATTGCTCCACCAAAGAAGTGCTACAACAAACAGCGGTAATAGTTTAGTTAACAATTTTAAAAACACCACAATAATAAATCATTGGCAATGCAAACTCTAAACTCTATGCAGACTACTAGTACAATCCCTTAATTTCCCACTATACACTATTGTTCATAAAATTAAAATAAATACCTTTAACGCCCTCCATGTCATGTATGGCACATACGAAGGGGTGACACTATCAGGGAAACCATCAGGCACTACATAGGATCTTATGAATGACATAAACTCCTGCAACCCAAATTCAATACATGAACTACAAGCAAAAATAACTTAATAAAAAGAACTTATTATAGCTCTCTCAATTATTGTTCAACAACAGCATACACAATAACAAGGCATGATTTAAATTCGGTAAAATAATGATCCCTTGCATATACATCAAGTTCAAAACTGCAGATTACTGTTGAGCCTCAAGGGGAACTGAATTTTCCACCTTGTGCTTAGTCATGAATTGGACTCCCTCATGGGAACCGAAAATAGTGATTGCTGGATATCCAAATTGATGGATTAGATAAGGGTAAGATGAAGGCTATGTTTGTTAGTGTTGTCCTTCTACCCAACTTTGAAAGCACAACCGTTAAACAATTAAAGTATTTGGTAACACCAACTCTTGTTAGAATCACACTTTTTTTCAGTTGGTATTTATATTTATAGTTAACATCCAAGAGATTTCATCTCACTGCAGCCATAACACCTCCATCACAAACAAACATGAAATATCAGCCTCACCTGAGCAGAGACTATCGGCGAAATGTACAAATGAACACAACCGTTGTTACCAATACTGACAAATTCATTGCTTACAACATCATTGGCAACTCAGATATTACATTTAACAAATAAAATATATTTATATATAAAGAATACATAAAATTACAAAGCAATACTTCACAAATTTTTTTTAAAAAAATGAATAAAAATATTAAATAATAAAGAAGGAGAAAGTCACCTCAGCAGGAGTCTGAGGACTCTGCAAACTGACGGCACGAATAGAATTCTTCTTAAACAACCCAGAACGGTCTCTTTCCGCTACGTAATTCCATCTCCTACCGTCAATTTCTTCGCTACAGATCAACCTCAAGCTCGAATCCACAAACTGTCCTTCCACCAAACCAAACTTCGTCGTTTCATGGACAATGGCCTCCGATTGCACAGCAGTACTAGCAGAACCAGCAATCGGCGACCTAGACGTGGCCATGTCGGCACTAATACGCATCGTTTCGCGCACGAGAAGCCGCGCGTCCTGCGATGCCGCCGCAGCCGCAGCCGAAGCTGGAGAAGAAGCAGACTGTTTGAGCTTGATTGGAGGAGGAGTAGTCATTGAGTAATGAAATCTGAACGACAAAAATCAAAAGGAAATAAAAAAGAAAGAATTTTTGGTGGATTTGAAAAATGAGAAAGAAGTATTTATAGAGAGAGAGAAAGAGAAAGGGCTTTGGTGTTAACGAAATGGGAATAGCCGCTGTTGAGGAATAAAAGAGGCAGGTGGCTGGTGGCCTACATGCATATTCACCCTTCGACGGAGCAACCGAGGAAGAAACCACCGAGAAAAAATAATAAATTATTTATTTTTCTTAGGCGCTGTTTGGTTTTTGCTAAAATCTTAATACCTGTTTGGCTCGACCCTCTTTTTTTAACGACGTAGTCCATTCCCTTTAATTCTTTTTTTTTAATCATACGAAAGATAATATTTATATAATTACAAATCATATTCGTTAGGATAAAATTTTTTAACATAATCATCAAATTAACAGAAATAAAATACATAATTATGAATTCAAATTAATAAAAATAACACAATATCATTAATAATTATTTTGAATTTGAATTATTGGAACACAATTTTATTTATAATACTATTACTTTAATTATAATTTTAAAAAATTTATTTTTTATTTATATTTTAAAAATATATTTAATTATATTAAAAATAAAATTGATTAATATGTAATAAATAATACCATAAATATATATATATTAAAATATATAATAAAATTGTTATTAATGATATCTACCACTCACCCTGAATTTTTAAGTTAGTTTTTTCTATATTAATAATATAAAATAAAAAATAGAAATAAAAAAATTTTAGGTACAACCAAACAAGGCTTTATTGAATTACACGGAAAACAGATTTGCCTTCTTCCATCAACTGAAAGGAAATCCAGTGAACCACACAGTTGTTATTGTCGAGTGGAAGGCATCTGGATTCGTATGACGTGGCAACGGCTAGGTTGACAGAGGTTGCATGCGATTGGATCTTGATCACACGTCTGATAATCCGGTAATCTCTCCCCTCCCCTGATCGTTTCGACATTCAGCTTTTGTAATCAGCCACGTGATGCTTCCACGTGTCCAAAATCAACTTCGTTTCATTAATAGCCTGTGCATTCCGGCGTAAGGGAGTAATTTTCGGCACGTGCTTCGCGGACTTGGTTAATATTAAAATAACACGCGCCGACTGTGCAATACTTACGTTTTATTAAAGAATATACTAATAATAATTAAGGTAATAACATCCGAGTCCCTACCGTATCACATTTTCACAAGTAATACATAGTGTGTCCAATGTTTGACAAATAGATCCAGAATCCGTATTGAAATAATTCAAACATTCTGGGGTCAAAAGAGTAATTTTATTATTTTAAAAAAATAAGTTTATCATATAAAATGACTTTTTAATAGCAAAATTATAAAAAAAAATCAATAATTTTAAAAGAAAATAATTATTTTTTGATAAAAATAAGTCCACGTGCCAAAAAGCCAACAAAATTAAAAATTTGATTTTCAATTGAGTTACACACGAAACTTTATCTTAAATTGAGTAAAGAGTAGAGTGGTTGACTTCATGTCATGTAAAGTACTACGGCATATATAATGCTTTTATATCTTAAATTTGGTTATTTCAAGGGTTAATCACGTCTTTGATAGTATCAAATTGATATATAATGAATAATTATGTTTTTATTTGTGAAAGTATAAAAATATAGGGGTGTGGATGCAATAAGCCCGTTCAAATTTCTTAAAATTTCCGCGTAATTACCCAAGACTGAAGATTCGGGACAGCGCAAGTGGAGGGGTGAATCTGTGATCACATGCACATCACGCTCTTCTCAAGTTGGATGGACCGTGCCTGTCGGGGGCCCGCTTACGCTTTAATGCCACCCTTCTCTGCTCTGGCGGCCGTTTCGGTTGCCGCCATTACTAACGCCAAATGTACGAGTCATCCTGCCCTATGAGGTATGACAGTCCTGTCCGACAATAATATCATTTAATTAATAAAATTTAAAATAATTATTTAATAATAAACAAAAAATTTTAAAATTTTTATTTAATTAATATAATAAAAAATTTATTAATATAATAAAACTATTTGAATTAAATTTGTTCTCCCTTAAACACATGCTTTTAGAAACTTTTGGTTGAGATAGCGAGAAATACTCTGTCCCAAGAATCTATTAAATTACACACAATTTTGTCTTAATATGGCTATTAATTTAGTATTTTAAATTGTTTGATGAAATCTTTATTAATTATATTAAAAGATTTAATTAATGACTAATAGATTGTTGTTCATCCTTTGTGAAAATCATCGTTAATATTTTTGAAAATTTTATAAAATAATTTATATAATTATTTTGATTATTTTTTCCAATGACAATTAAATTTTTGACCTTTGTAAATAATCATTGTTTAATGCCAATGAGCGATGATGATTACCACCTACATTGGTTGAAAGTAGAGATGGCAAAAGGGTCCAATTAGCCCCGATTCATGAACAGAGATTTTGGCTTGGTCTCATGATTGGTCCAAACTGTTTGGACCACAACAATAATGATCTATTATGAGCTTGGACTCATGGATCTATATATATATATATATATATATACATACATTTATATTTTATAATTAAATATTAAATGTTTGTTTTTCAAAATTTTTTTATTTAAAACATTTTATTTATTAAATATTTTTTATTTAAAATCAATTTAAACTTTAAATATTAATTAAATTATTTTAGGCCGGTCCATTTGTGCCACTGATCTTGACATAGGCTTGTGTGAGCCACGCATTACAACTCAGGTTGAGCCATTTTTTTGGTACAGGCCCGGCCTGGTTTGATCGGCGAGTTCACGTAGGCCCAACTTTAGGTGGGGTGGGGGGCCTAATTGAAACTATAAAATTTAGGGACCCAAACGCCAAAAATTCTTAAAATTTTGATAAAACTGTAATGTTAATATTCTCAAAATAGGCGTCTGAAAACTGCCATTTCTGGAAAATCAAATCAACAAATTAAAATAAAAGACCATTTTCAACCCTCGCTTACCAAAGTAGTTCACATTGGTATCCCTTATCTCCACTAAACCCTCGTCGCCACCGCCGCGGCCCTCGCTTTCGCCCATTTCCGACAGCACAAGCAAACAACAAAAGCTTAAAAAAGAAAAGCATGCTTTCGTTACTTTTAAAACGAACCAACCAAACCCTAAAACACTTCACAGCTAAACACCTCCTAACCCCAATCAACAACGCCGTCGCCGTTGCCGTCACTTCAGTTTCTCACTGTAAACCATTTGAATCCCCTCACTGTAATCATTTCCGTCTGCTCTGTCGTTACAATCACAACGGCAGCGACGGCAATAACTATGATTACATTAGAGCCGACGTTAACTGTCCCCGATGCTCGGCCGAGTTCCCCGTTCTCTTCTCCAACCGTCCGTTATCGTTAACTAACCGCGAGTCTGGGGTTTACCAGGCCGTTAATTATTGTCCGAGATGTAAGACGGCGTTCTATTTCAGGCCGTTTAAGTTGGTGCCGTTAGAAGGGAGCTTTGTTGAGTTAGGAACAGTTAAGGTGAGGGAGGTCATGAATGGAATTGTTGATGATGAAGTTTGTGAGAGCAGTGAAAATGGAAACGTTGAATTGCCGACTCCGAAAGAAATTTGCAAGGGGCTTGATGAGTTTGTGATTGGGCAGGAACGAGCTAAGAAGGTTTGAGGGCATTTTTCCAGTTTTGTACAGCTTAAAGATTTATCTGCAGTTGATTTATTTTTGAATTAGTGTTTTTGTGTTCAATTTCTATGTTTAGTTGTCATTCAATTAGTGCCTTTTGTAATTATAACAGAGTTGTAAATTGTGATTAGGGTGTTAAAGTTGCAAGTTTTGCATTCAATGGTGGGTGAAACCTGCATTGTGCATTGCCATCTTGACTTATGTATGTAGCTAAGTACAATGCAAGTTGCATGTGCCGTTATATGTAATTTTAATAAGGGGAGTTTCAAAATTTGTGTGGGATTGTGAGTTGGAATAATCTGACTTGAGATTATAACTTAAGACACTAGAGTTGCAACATGACATATGTGACTTAGAAATGTTAGCATTAGCCAGATAAAAAAATGTTCTTCGGCAAATGTTGTATAGAGAATGAGCAAGTAAAAAGGATTTTGGATTCTTGTGGTTGTTTGTTGATTTTGTTGAATTCATGCAACTTGGAGCTTATTTTATATGTGTCAGAGTATCATGTAGAATTTATGAACTTTTGCGCAAGGTTGTACCATTTGGCTGTTTTTGAGGGTTTTTTTTTGGTTTTGGTGATGTTGTATAGTTAATGGGATTTATTTGTTTTTGTTAATTTTGTTTTATTTGGATCATATAATATCTTCTGTGCAGCTGTGCTCTCATTGACATGTTTTCTATGTTTTAGGTGCTTTCTGTGGCAGTTTACAATCACTACAAGAGGATATATCATGGCACATTGCAAAAAGAGTTAGTTGTTCATGATCTTTATGGTCAACTAAGTTTTATGGTCCTTAGTCCTTGTAGTTTTAGTTCTTGATCAGTGACTTATATTGATATAGAACCTGTTCGTCTGAATACTAGGTCAGGTGTAGAACTGGGTAATTACAATGTTGAAATTGATGAAAATGTTGAGTTGGAGAAGAGCAATGTTCTTTTGATGGGTCCCACTGGATCAGGTTTGTTATGTTTTCTTACTTTGTTGCCTTTTTTTATTTATTATTTTATTGTTGCTTTGTTGTGTTATCATGTGATAGCTTTCAGCTAGCAGGAACTGATGTCTTAATTTATGTTTTTGCTTGACCATAAGGATAGGGAAAACTTTACTTGCTAAAACACTGGCTCGCATTGTGAATGTGCCATTTGCCATTGCTGATGCAACAGCCTTAACACAGGCAAGTTCACGATTGATACTGTTTTGCATCTCTAATTCCTGATTACACAGAGATCAGTGGTGACATGTGTATCACTGCAAGTAATGACCATTGCTAAATGTATTTATGTTTCTGATGTATTGCCTTCTTAGAGAGCCTCACATTGACAGAAAGTCAAGTTTTTATGTCATTTCTAGATAGAATATCTGTGCATGCTCCTTGCTTTCTCTCTCACTCTTGGTTCGTGCACATGTGAGCAAGTTTATGTCCTTGTGTTCTTGTTCTTTGTAATGAATTTATCCTCTTGCATGTGGCATAGCAGTCATCTTTGTTGGATGAATGTTGCTCCTTCGTTCAAAGCTGTCTTTGGGTTGTTTTGCAAAATTATTCTCATAAATTCAATTATGTTCTCTCTCTGTTTCTACAGGCTGGGTATGTGGGAGAAGATGTGGAATCAGTATTGTATAAGCTATTAGCGGTATGGTACACCATTTTTTGTGTTATTGATAATTATGCAATATTTATTCATTTTCAGAAATACCCATATTTGATTATTGAACTTTCAAAAAGGTCTAATTTACTAAGTTAATTTCAATTTATCATTTTCTATAGCAAAATTGGAAATCCTATATATTTCAGTTACAAGCAGTTGGTTCCTGTTTCTGTATATGTAGGAACAGTGATTCTGTGTTTCTTAATTTTGAGACATATGCCTTTGATGATTGAATTTTAAACTAGTATAGGTTGAGATAACTCATCACTTTTGTCAGCTACTCTTTGCTTAAATAAGAAATTTCCAAGTTATGTAAAGGATTGGGATACTCTTTTAATATTTTTATTCTTCTGCTTTGACTGTTGTGTTCTTTTATTTTTCTTTATCATTTCTAGATATTCATAATTTGAAGTTTGTGAGGTTGAATTGCTAATTCTTGAGTTAATAAATTGAATGCGTAGAAGACCAAGGTTTGCAATTGGCATGTTGATGCCATTCGTGGTGCCAAGGCCAATATTGCTGTAATTAATTTATCTTGCTTATGTCTAAATTTGTGTGCCACTGAACATTGTGGACCGTTAAGAAGTTGATTGTGCTAGTCACAAGCGTCAAGGGCTTTGCTTACAATATGTTTGATAGATGGGGGAAGGTTTAAGGACCTTGGGATTTGAGATACTATATACCTGTTGAGTTGGTCAAGCTTTGATATATGCAGTTCAATATTAAGGGACACTTTGAAAGAATATATTATCATATTTTACTCTAAAATGCCAAGGAGTTAAAATTGATGCTTAACTTTATTCATTGAAAATTTTGATCATAAAATTATTAATCCAGTTTGATTGGTAGCTTTTATCTGTTTTTGGGCAAACATATTCTATGCTTAATTCATTAGTGCTCTATTCAATCGAGTTTCTTTACTCTTGTCATTTTTCAATTTTATTTTCCTTGAAACTGATATCTTATTCTAATTGATATTATCTACAAAACTCTGTTCTTGCCTTGGCACTTTTCTTTGTCTCTTTTGGTTTTTAGGCTGCTGATTTTGATGTGGAGGCAGCTCAGAGAGGCATAGTCTACATTGATGAAGTTGATAAGATAGCAAAGGTAGTTTTATGATACTTCTATGTATGTATTTTGCATTTAGCTACTTTAATGCCCAATCCATGATTTATCCTGTGGTGCAGGCTGAAAGTTCAAACGTTGGCAGAGATGTATCTGGAGAAGGAGTTCAACAGGCATTACTGAAAATGCTCGAAGGAACTGTGAGTGCAATAACTGTAAATCAATCCTCCTAGTATAGTTTTTTGTTCCTTGTTTACCTTTTTTTCTTATTGATTTTATTGGGAGTGCATTTGTGCCGTTTCAACTGTAATAAATCAAATAAACTGCAGAAGAAATTGATATTGTATTTGTTACCTTCATACTTTCTCATAATACCCATTAATTTCTGAAGCTTCTATATTCTCACCTTTTAATAACATAAGATTAAATGTTTTTCATTCTCAGGTAGTAAATGTTCCTGTACCTGATAAAGGAGCTCGGAAGCTTCCCCGCAGTGATACCATTCTGGTATACTGGGCTCAAATTTATCTCCTGTGTTAATAAATTTAAATGTCATTATCTGCAAGTCATAGTGAAGGTTCCCTTGCTATAGTAGAAACTTTTGTTCTTTGATATTCTTAGTATTATGCTGAGCACTTATTTATGGAAATATTTATTAAATATTTCTGGATGTAAGATATTTTAAATTAAATTTAGGATGTTAGGATTTAGGTTAGAAAGAGGAGATGTGGAAATGTAAGTGTCGACCACAAACATACAGGGGCTTCCTTGTGTATTGCTATTGATGAATAAAACATAGTAAAATACCGCACCATATTAATGAGAATAAACCCTATTTTGGACATTGTGATGGAGAGTCAATTGAAAATTGTTGCTCTTTCCTCCCAACAAAAGAGAAAAGACTAGAAATAATATGCCTCTATAATTTGGAACCCTTTACTTCATTATCAACATTATTTTATATTATTTAGTTTATAATTTTTTCCCTATTTTTCTTAAGTTTCCCAAGCATTTGCCAGGACAATTGTTACCTGTGTGTCTTATAACTTTGTCGTGATGAGTACAGATCGATACAAAAGATGTTCTTTTCATATGTGGTGGGGCATTTGTTGATTTGGAGAAGACCATTTCAGAAAGGTAATGCCATTTCTTAAGAGCTGTTCTTTAACTGATCTTTTACCAAAATTTGCTTATCACAGGAGTTTGAAAAGCTTTTTGTATTTTATCTTCCCAGACGACAAGACTCTTCCATTGGCTTTGGAGCACCAGTCCGTACAAACATGAGGACCGGTGGATTCGATGCTCTTGTGACATCATCGTTGTTAGAATCAGTGAGAACCAAAATCCAAATGTCTAAAGTTACTGGTTTTTTTCCGCTATGATTGCATATCTTTTTTTATTCCGTTAGTGGAGATTCTCTGTTGACTTTATTCAATATTATTCTTTATTTTAGACTTGTTTCCTCTTTTTTTTTGAGTACTTAGCATCAATGTTTCTATGGTAAGGTTGAAAGCGGTGACCTTATAGCCTATGGCCTCATTCCTGAATTTATCGGACGATTTCCAATTTTAGTGAGCTTATCAGCTTTAAATGAGGACCAACTTGTTCAGGTGTGTTCTATCTTCTAATATGATAGTTAGTTAACTTTCCTTATTTCTTGTTAAATTTTTGTGCGAACATGCTCCTGGGATGATAGAAGATCTGTTCAAATAGATTTTATTGCTTTAGTTTACTGCAATTCATTGAATATGCATCCTTGTTACCTTGTACATCTAACCTGCATGTAAAGGTGGTGAGGCTTTGAATTTGAAATGAAATATTATCCCTTTTACTCTAGAATCTCATTTTTTTTTATTACCATTTCTTAATTACAAGAAGTTCACAAATTATGATGGATATTTGTATGATAGGTTCTTGTGGAGCCAAAAAATGCTCTTGGTAGACAGTACAAGAAGATGTTTAGTATGAATAATGTAAGATTTTGATTCATTTTGTTTGTGGCTTAGGAGACTCTCCTTTTCTCTCCCTTTTGAATCAGTTTCCAACAGCTGTCACTGGTGTTGCCAACCCTCTAGCTGTTAGCTTATAATTATTACTGTTTTTCTTTTCAAATTTTAGGTCAAATTACATTTTACCGATGACGCATTGAGATTGATTGCAAAGAAAGCTGTGGCAAAGAACACTGGTGCTCGAGGTCTAAGAGCCATATTAGAAAATATTCTAACAGAAGCAATGTTTGAGGTATATATTTGTGAGGAATTCCAAATGGTACAAGTTGGACCAACTTCTCATGTCATTTACATAATTGAACGTTTTTTCCCCTATTTTATTTTCACTCTTCAGATTCCAGATGCAAAGATTGGAACTTCTAGTATAGATGCTGTTTTGGTTGACAAGGATGCTGTAGGATCAGTGGATGCATCCGGGTGTGGTGCAAAAATTCTTCATGGAGATGGTGCATTAGAGCAACTTCTTCACGAAACAAAGTCTAAGGATTTTATGGTATGTTCTCGATATTCCGTCTTTAGGAGTTACTTCCCTACTTCATTGTCAATGATTATTTGTCCACCTTCCTGCTGCTCAAATTTATGTTGATATTCCAAAATTGGAACTTGCCTGTCAATATCTCCTGCTGCAAAATTGACTACAAAATCATATAATTGAACTTGTTGAGTGCAGATGAGACTTTCTTTGCAATGAATAACCATGACCTAGAAAGATCTTGTTAGTATTGGGAGAGAATAGGTCAATGTGGTAATTTGATATTTGGAAGGACATAAAATAAGAACTCTTGTAGCTGATTGGGGAATTAATGCATTAATATTTTTCTTGTGATGTTTGATCACAACATCCTCACAGACTTCAAAGTAGCTCTCTTTCAAGTTGGGTGCCTCAGACATGGGTATTAGATTCTATAGTGTTTCAAAAAGTATAGGGTGCTCGTGTAGTTACCTGAGCCAAAGAAAAGCTCGCACAATTTAGTGTGCCTCACTCCGAATTTCCTCATCCCCCTATCATGGAGTCCCTCTCAAGAATCTATGGTCCACATGATGTTTGATTTGAAAGAATGAATGGATATTCATATTGAGTCATAAATGTTGTGATTTGTGCATCTGTAAATTATGAACTTTGATATTTCAGATAATATAAGTAATGATCTTGGTTTGCAGGGGAAAGGCAAGGTTTCACAGGTTGGATCAAGATCACTGAGCTTGTAACTAAGTTAATATTTTGCCTTGTGTAAAGTTTTCTGTAAATAATGATAAGTTAAACCATAATGGAAGACTGAAGACAGTTTCATTTCATTATGTTCAAATTCCCAGATACCGACTAGAGATAACAGCCTTTTGTTATGGGGAGGGTTCTGGTACATGATTTTTTTTTGCCATACGGTTCTTTAAATTTTCTGTTTGAATGTCGCATGACCCATTGGCTGTAATGAAAGTATGTTAACAAGTGAACTATAAAAATAAATAAATTAACAAATGAAGATGAACTGTATGAGATGAGTAACAAATTACATCATAATTTTTTTTAAAAATTTTTGGAAAAAAGTGCAGGCCATTAATGAATGATAATTAGATAAAATTTCAGTGCCCTACTGGTAAGTATATCTTGTGGCATTTACGAAACTAAACGCACGCACGCTGTAAAATGAAATAACGGCACACACACATCCCTAAGTTTTAAGTTTTTATAAAGAAAGGCATGCATCTTACATTTATAATAATAAATAAGTTCATAATCTCTATTAAAAATACAAAATTACTCTAATTGTATAATATTTATTTATTTTTGGAGTAAAGCTAAGAGTTTAGAGATCCCGGTGATCCAAGAATTTTTTTTTATATTTTAATTGGATTTTTTACTCTCAATTAAAGAAGATAAAACCAAAACACGGGAGTAATTAAAATGATGCGAGTTTACCATTGTAATTGGGACGGTAATTTTATGACATTAAAATTTTTATTTAAATTTTTTTATTGAATTAAAAGTTTAAAAATTTTTATTTATTATGATTTTTCAAAAATATTTTTAAATTATTGTTGTTGTTGTTATTATTATTATTATGTATTTAGATAGATTTTTAATGACTTGAATATTTTGATATTTGAATTAATTAATTAATTAATTTTTCATCATTTTTATATTAATAAATTACCAACTTAAAGCATTTGATATTCTAGAATTGTAGGGTTATTTTTAAATTTTTTAAATTTATTATATTTTAGATTTATCAAGATAGACTAAAAATAAAAATAAAAAAAAACACGTATTTTTTTATTTTATATAACATCAATTATAACAAAATTCAAATTAACATAATTTTAGTTTAAGTTAAAATTATTTTTAATTAATATTTAAGATAAAGTATTGTAAAATTATTAGATATTTTCTATTCTGAAAAAAAAAGAAACAAAGAAGTTAATATGTGATATTCATATTTTAAATAAAAATAAAAACATAATTTTTATATTTAAACACTTAGTTCTATTCAGATTTCAGAATATTTTAAATTTCAGTTAAGATAACAAAGACCACCTTAGTTAACTAGAAGAAAAATGAAAAAAAAATTATTTGTAAAAGGACTTGTTTAGTATATATAATATAATTATATCCTCGTTCGCCAAAATGTAAAAAATGAGGGATCCAAATGGCTAACAAAACCAAATAGCTTCTCTTTCAGTCGCATACAAAAATTAAAATAAAATAAAATAGAATAGAAAAAAGAAAAGAAAACAGTGAAGAGTGAAGTCCTCAGTCTGAGCCTGTCTTCTCTCGACTCCGGTACGTTCTTCGATTCTCCTCCCTCTCCGTCCCTCTCCCCGCTGTTGAAAATTTTCAAGTCTTCATCGTTTTTGAATTACAAACAGAACAGATTTAGTTGTAGTGCGGACGCTATACTCTCGGTTTTTCTAGGGTTTACTTTCTTAAATTTGTAAGTTTGATCAGTTTGTTTTCAGCTGTTTTGCTATGCAAGACGATAATGTGTCGTTGAGGGAGAAAATTTGTATAGCTGACTATATTAGATTGTTTTCCTTTTCTATAATTTTTTTATGAATACTATTATTGTTTTCTAATTTAGTGAGATTTCGTAATATACATGCTCTCTTATACTTGTCGATCCTTTGATTGCTCAGCTAAAATTAATTTTATTTATTTTTTTTTGGTTGCTGATTTGGGGTTTGTAATTTTTGGTTTTATTTGTTTATGTTGTTTAGATTGTTGTGATATAAGGAGAGAGCATTGAAGTTTTACAACAACGTTTTATCTATTTTGAAGGAGAGATGGCAAATTTACAGATGACCGGTATTCTTGAAAAGGTACGGCTTTGTTATTTACTGTTATTATCTTTGTTTATACAATGGGTGATATATTAAATTTGGAATTTTTGTTTTGATTTGTGGCTTGTCATTTTGTGTTCATTTTTTTTAACAGATTGCAGGTAAAGATAAAGATTACAGATACATGGCGACGTCTGATTTGCTAAATGAATTGAACAAGGATAGTTTTAAGGCCGATGCTGATCTCGAGATTAAGCTGTCAAATATTGTTGTACAGCAGCTTGACGATGTTGCTGGTGATGTTTCTGGATTGGCCGTTAAATGGTATAATACTGTTTGTATCACTGATTGTATATTGGGCATTTTTTCTTTAATAGATTTATGGTTCTTTAGTGCATTATTAGACATCCACAATTAAGAGAGAGAGGTAGTGAAATAAAATATTTTAGTTTTTTTGTGCACATGGAAATCTCAAATGGAGTTTACACACAAGGGTTTTGATGGCTCTTATGTGTGTTGTGTTCAAGTGAAAAATAAAGTAGAAAAACTGAAAAAAGAAAGAGTTGTTAACATGATGAAGCTGTTTTCTGTTGTTTGTTTAATATTTTATCTTGTTTCAATGTGCTATTGCAGTCTTGCTCCGTTGGTGAAAAAGGTAAGTGAGCCACGTGTTGTGGAGATGACTGATAAATTATGCACTAAGTTGCTAAACGGGAAAGATCAGCATCGTGACATTGCAAGTATAGCATTGAAGGCAATTATTGCTGAAGTCACCTCTCCATCTCTTGCTCAATCTATTCATGCTTCGGTTACTCAGCAGTTGACAACAGGAATAACTGCCCCAGTGAGTTTTTAGATATTGATTATCTGTGCTGATTTGCTTGAAAATTTCAGTGAAATAAGGATGTGAAATTTTTTTCTTATTTGGGAAATTCACTCGCTCTTTTAATCTCTTGTTCTAATTGCAATCCATAATATTATGTGGAAAAGAAATGATGAATTTTTCTGTGTAAATGCTTTATTAATCCTGCCTGTCTCTGGTAGTAAAGTGAAGGATTGGTTTATGTCTTAGGTTAGAATTTTACCATGGAAATAAATAAAAAGTATTCTAGTACTCAACTTACTTTGTATGGAGTTTAAGAAAGTGGACATGTACATGACCCAGTAACTTGATCACTTAGCTGTAAACATAAGATATTAAACTTTGAAAAACCCCTTGTTTTCCTACTTTATGTGCTCAAAACAGTTATAGTTACTTTTCTGGATATATTGTGTCCACGGACCCACATCTTAAATCACGAAAGCACTTTTTAAGTTTGTTATTTTATTTACCCAACAGAATTGAGTTTATAAAATGGAAAAATTGTTGTCACAAGTTTTTATTGTGCAAGTTTGGATATATCCAATTGTTTAACAGATTGACATATAGGCAAACATTTGAGAGTGCAAAAAATTAGGTTGTCTTGGAAATAAGAAATGGAAATATGGTAATAATATCTTTCAAGTGGTTGGGATACACATTGTGGCAATTTACAAACTTAAAATTAATCGGGGCCAATTACTGCTTGATATCATACTGTTTGGCCTGTTATTTTTAATAAAAAAATTGAATACTGTTTTGATATCCCTTGCAATTAAGAAATAGTGTGTTTGGTTGCTCATGGACCACAAATAATTATTTGGAAGAAAGCCTTCAGTGGGAGAAAAGTCTGTGCATGTGCCTCAGCCCCAATTCATTTGTAATTTCACTCCTTTTGTTGCATCATGTGATTGGGCTCTCTAAGTGACTACTATTCTTAACTTTTTTTGTGTTCTTACTGCTTTCCTCCTCTTCTCTTTATAGGACATGAGCACAGACATAAAATGTGAATGTCTTGATATTTTATGTGATGTCCTTCATAAGTTTGGAAGTCTAATGTCAAATGACCATGAGCGACTATTAAGTGCACTGTTGTCCCAATTAAGTTCCAATAAAGCCAGTGTCAGAAAAAAGACAGTTTCATGCATTGGTAAGAGGAGCAAACTTTGTGCACTCAGTTTCATTTTGAAGCCGTTATGAATATTGTTGTATGAATAGGATATCAAATTACTTTTTCATGAAAAATAGATTTTTGACTTGAACAACTTTGTTTATAGCATCTCTTTCATCAAGCTTGTCGGATGATTTGTTGGCAAAAGCAACAGTTAAAGTTATTCGTAACCTAACAAGTAAGGGGACCAAACCTGAAATGATCCTTACAAACATTCAAATGATTGGTGCTTTAAGGTAATCATCATCTATCTTTTTTTATCTATATATGTTTCTTATAATTGCTTCTGCCATTTTCATGTTATGGCAGAAGTGGTTGAAAGTCGATGAAGCAAAATGCAAAACTTAGAACTCTGCGTGTTCAAAAGTAAATGATAAGGGTGGAAAGATCACAAGATCTGCAATTTTTGAATGTGTTTATAAGCCTATGTGCAAATATGCCCCCTCTTTATTTTTTTACTATGTAGGTTATCAGTTGTGAAATATATTAGCGTCAATGTGTATCTGTTCTGCTTATTCTTGAAAGCTGAAACTTTCTTTGATCAACAAAACTGTGGCCTTGTTATATAGCCGTGCTGTTGGATATCGTTTTGGATCCCATCTTGGAGACACTGTGCCAGTGCTTATTAATTATTGCAAATATGCTTCAGAGAATGATGAGGAACTTCGTGAATACAGCTTGCAGGTATACTCTGTCTGTCTGTTTGTCTATCTGTCTGTCTCTGTCTCTGTCTCTGTCTCTCTCTCTCTCTCTCTCTCTGTGGCTGCTCTATGTTGTTCACCTTAAAACTTAATCTCTTGATGCTGCATGGTTATACCACTTCTATGGACCTGCTTCTTAAGTTGGACAATGATGCTTCCTATAGCAATCCACACAATTTTGTAGGGCATTCTTTTCTTTTAATGTGGCTAAATTCTTTTTTTTTATGCCTTACATATCTGTTAAATTTACTATGCAGGCATTAGAAAGTTTCCTGCTGCGGTGCCCGAGAGACATCTCTTCTTACTGTGACGAAATTCTTCATCTTACTCTGGAATATCTGAGTTATGACCCAAACTTTACTGATAACATGGAGGAAGATACTGACGATGAGACTCATGAAGAGGAGGAAGATGAGTATGTCTTAATTGATGTGTCACAGCTAATATATAGTTCATTTCTACATGATCCACTTGTTACTTATGCCCATCCTTTACTATTTTGCAGTGACAGTGCAAATGAATATACAGATGATGAAGATGTTAGTTGGAAAGTTCGAAGAGCGGCAGCTAAATGCTTGGCTGCTTTGATTGTATCTCGTCCTGAGATGCTGTCTAAGCTATACGAGGAGGTATTTTAGACACATAATTGTTTTTTTTTGTTTGTTAGCCTTCTGTGAATTGGTTGGTTGTGGTGGTTAAAATATTGAACTTGAAACCAAATGTATCAGTACAAATGCGTTACTTATTTGAAAACAAATATACATGGCTGTTCCACGGCAAAGAACTAACATTCTGCTGCTGAGAGTATCAATGCAAACTTCTTTACGGTGGATGCACATGTAGACTATTATGAGCTTGGGGTATGGTATCAAGGGATGGGGGTTTAGAAACCACAAATGTTACGGGCATGTTCTAGGAGCCACTAAAAGATGAACATTTGGGGCCTGTTGGTATGACTTGGTGGATGGGAATTGTTTGGGAAAATATGTTTGCAAATAGAATTATGATGCTGTAGCAATACGATATATGTTTCGGGTCACAATATGCTGATGTAAGCTAATTCTGTTGGTGGTGATGTCCGAGTGCAGTAATATTGTCTAAGAGCTAGAAAACAGTTGAATCTGGAAATCTTTTGTGGTTGGGTTTGTGATTGATAAATTATTTGTATTCGTTTTGAAGGTAAAGGATTTTATGAGATTGAATGGAGGAATAAAAGGAAAGAAAAATAGAAGAGTTGAATGGAAGAATTAGGACCATCACAGAAAAAATCTGAGTGCACAAAGATACATACAGAGATTTTTCTAATGACACTGGGAATTCTAAAACTACAAGATATAGAAATCTTGATGTTAACAGATAAAGGGATGGATCTGGTAACTCAAGGAAAAACCAACTAAGACTGATATACAAAGGACCAATGACACTTAATTGTGGACCAAAAAGATGTCATTGTCATTATGCAGGACTATGACTCTAGATGTTGGATATTACTTTTCTATCTGTGCAGTTTTCTGGTTGTTTATTTCCCATGCAATTGTGGTAGTCCTATATTTACATTGTAATTAGGTGTGAAAAAGATGGCTTTCTGCTACACTTCCATTTTAAAGTAGACTAGTTGTTAAAGATATAATTCTCATATTGTGCAGGGATGTCCTAAGTTAATTGATAGATTTAAGGAAAGGGAAGAAAATGTCAAGGTAAGCTTGAATCAATAATCTTTGCCTTCTGTAGATATTTGGTTACTCATGGTTTCTTATCAGACATTGTTTTGCTGCAGATGGATGTATTCAATACATTCATTGAGCTGCTACGTCAAACTGGTAATGTATCAAAAGGACAGAATGATGAGAAAGAATTAAGGTTAGCTTTTTGTATCCTCCAAGAACAATCTGTTTGCATTTTTTTCTTGCTTGTTTTGCAATAGAGAGAGGAAAAATAGAGATAGGAGTCTAGTTGAGCTGCTTAAGAGATTGCATTTATTTCGGGAGCACATTCATTTTTACTCTTTTTTTCTCTTTTCTCAATTTTTTCAAGCATTTTCACAATTTTCCTGATGGACCCTTATATTGTTTCCTACTTCTGGATCCTATGCACAAATTTTATTAGTGATATTAAAAGAGGTCGCTGCTTCTTACTTAAGCCTCCTTTGATCTTTTTGTTGTTTTATTTTGGTTATGATACTAGTATTTTCTAAAGTAAGCTTGGTCTCTTCTCCAGGCTGCTGCGAATGAATTGAATCTTTATTTGTAGTTTCTTCTTTTCTTTCAAAAAGTGGTTGAATTGAAGCATTTGAGAGAAATTTGATGTTAAGGTTGATTCCTTTTTGTCCTTTCCTATTATCTTCAAGAAAAATAACCTCAGATTTTTTGCATTGATACTTAAAAGATTTTTTCATCTTTCCTCTTCAAGATGCTTTGGAAGAGGATATTTGTACTTGCCAAACTTGGTTCCTGCCTGCTTTTTATCAAACTGATGTGGAATTGGCACTCATGAGTAAATGGTTCCCTAAAGAATTTTGTAACCTGAATTCATTTAGGAGATCTGAATTTCAAATCTATCTGAATTTCAAATCTATAAAATTGTATCACCTGCAATGGTTTTTGATCCTCTATCAAAATGTATAAAGTGGCGATCCTTAAAAGTGATTGGCCCTTCTAAAAATAATCCTGGTTAACTTATCATCTAGTAGCATTATAATTCATTAATAACAATTTCACCTCTGTGGAGGAATTGGTAATGCAAGTATTGATGCACAGACAACCTCAGGTTCATATGGCTTTGAGGTTCAAATAACGCATCTACTTTTTCTTGAGCCATGAAATATGCCCTTATTTTTCTGTCTTTACCCTGATTATTTTTTGTGGTTTCCTGTTTAGAATTTTCATATGGAGTTAAATTGTAATTTTTTCAATACTGTGCAGTCCAAGGTGGTTACTGAAGGAAGAAGTGCCAAAAATTGTTAAATCTATAAATAGACAACTGAGGGAGAAATCCATCAAAACAAAGGTGACAATTTTGCATGTCAATTATGGGTTGGTCATGTGCCATCTTAACTAATAATTATATCATATGTTAACAGGTTGGTGCATTTTCTGTTTTGAGAGAACTTGTGGTTGTCTTGCCAGACTGCCTCGCAGATCAAATTGGGTCACTCATTCCAGGAATTGAAAAGGCATTAAATGTGAGTGAAATTGTTTCAAGTTGAAAATGAATCATGAGCTTGCTGATGTTAATGTTTTGACTCTCTCTCTCTCTCTCTCTCTCTCTCTCTCTCTAGGACAAATCTTCTACTTCAAATTTGAAAATTGAAGCCCTAATTTTCACACGATTGGTTTTGGCTTCACATTCACCTCCTGTTTTCCACCCTTACATCAAGGTGAGATCATTAGTCTCTTTTTGATTTTTTTTGTCAACTTATTTTGTGTTAGATTTGTTGATGTGATTTATGTGGTGAATTACACATACGGTTTGAGTTCTGATGTTTGTAGATGCACCAAATAGGAGAAAGAAATAAAGATATTGATGCTAAACTTTTGGATTTTACATTTTTAATTGTTGAATAAATACATGGAAGATGGCTGTCATATTGTTATTTAACCAACCATATTTGAGAAGTCAAAATTTTCTTTGAAGATCTGAAATTTATTTGTGATGAAGAATGTTCTTTGTATTTTTGAGTCAATTGTCTACCTTTTCAGGGTCCTATGTGGTACCTTCTTGTTTGTTGTTCTATTTTGTTTTGCTTTTTGTGTGTGTAGTTTATATAAATGGGTAAATTAAATAAGAGAATGCAGCTGATGTGCTTCTGACTGATGTTACTGCAGGCTCTCTCTAGCCCTGTTTTATCTGCTGTTGGAGAGCGCTATTATAAAGTCACAGCTGAGGCATTAAGAGTATGTGGAGAACTTGTACGTGTTGTCCGCCCAAGTGTTGAGGTGAGATTTGTTAGCAGTGTCTGCTTCAGGATTTTAGGCTATTATTTAATTTTCTGAACGGCTGTTTGGATGTAGGGCATTGGTTTTGATTTCAAACCTTATGTTCATCCGATTTATAATGCCATAATGTCACGCTTAACAAATCAAGATCAAGATCAGGTTAGAACAGTTTCTTTCCAATCTTGATACAAAATTGTACTTCTGTTTCTTCTTTGCTAATTAATCATAATTATTGGATTTCTTTTTTGGGCGTCAAAGTCTTCTACTCATGTTATTTTTCATCAGGAAGTTAAGGAGTGTGCTATTTCTTGCATGGGCCTTGTCATTTCGACATTTGGTGATAACCTTACTGCTGAATTATCTGCATGCCTGCCTGTACTGGTTGATCGGATGGGAAATGAGATAACTAGACTTACAGCTGTGAAGGTTAGTTTGTTAGAGTGTATATTAGTCACATGGTTGTCTCTAGGAAGCCTCCTATTTTGTTTATGTGCCAGCACATGCTTTATTATGTTGGTGTCATTTGTTACAAGTTATTATCTATAGGTATTTTGTAAAAATGAGTATACCATTTTTTGTCTTTATCTCTGCGATACAGGTGTTATTTTGAATTATTTTGGTGTAAAATAGTTTTACTGAACCTTGAGTACCTTAAAGTTTCTTCAATGGATTTGTTAGATGGATGCATGACATACATTTGTTTTTATTATGTGTTCTTTTGTACTTTCTTCTTTCTCGGGGCTTTGGGGAGAAATTGGTAGTAGTATGGATGATTTAAAGTTTCGCTGAATCCATACTTTTGTATTTTTAGTATTATGATTAGATTTGCTTGTAGGATGCATGTTTTTTTTTGGTAATTATGTTGGTGCTTAAACCTTGTTTTCTTTGGTAATTATGTGGTTACTTAAACCTTACATTTTGAATCCAGGCATTTGCTGTTATTGCGGCTTCCCCACTTCAAATAGATCTAACATGTGTTTTGGAGCATGTAATTGCAGAGTTGACTGCATTCCTGCGAAAGGTGTGAGAGTATGTTTTCTTTTAAATAATGATATGCCTTCGGAGATATTGATATTTTATATTCTGAACTTATTTGTTTGTTTGGGTCAAGGCTAATCGGGCTTTGAGGCAGGCTACCTTGGGGACGCTGAATTCCCTAATTGTCGCTTATGGTGGTAAAATTGGCGAATCTGCTTATGAAGTCATTATTGTGGAACTTTCAACACTGATAAGGTTTTTTTTTATTTCCTCTTGTTTGGCTTCTTATGCAAATTTGAAAGGTTATTTGTTTTATTATTAGTTTCTCAATTTTAGTCTCTTGATTTGCCTGTATTTATCAGTGATTCAGACTTGCACATGACTGCTCTTGCATTGGAACTCTGTTGTACCTTGATGGCTGACAAGAGGTCAAGCCCTGATGTTGGTTTAGCTGTTAGAAATAAAGTTCTTCCTCAGGCTCTAGCTTTAATGAAAAGCCCATTGCTGCAGGGTCAAGCTCTCATGGTACTTATAGTGTGTAATTTTGAGAAGTTTTTTCTTCATTTTCTTGAATAATTAATGTTTCTAATCTTTGTTTGGTTAATATTGCAGTCTTTGCAAAGCTTTTTTGCTGCTTTAGTTTATTCTGCCAATACAAGTTTTGACACTTTGCTGGAATCTCTTCTTTCAAGTGCCAAACCATCTCTGCAGTCGGGGGGTGTTGCAAAACAGGCTCTGCACTCAATAGCCCAGTGTGTTGCTGTTCTCTGCTTGGCTGCAGGAGATCAGAAATGCTCATCTACTGTGAAGATGCTCACTGATATACTTGAAGATGACAGCAGCACTAATTCTGTAAGTTTATTTTTTCTAGTCAGACTTTTGTTAATGTAATGTTTGAGATGTTGAAATATCTGAAAGGAAGTTCATGAAGGGTATGGCTTTTGCTTAATTGTTATCTATATTGAGTTATGCCATGTTCCTTTACTTTTGGATTGTGTTTTTATTGGTTGTATGAAGTAACATAACTGTCAAAATTAATGTAATCAAGATTTGAGAATTTGATGTTCATTGAGAGATTGCGTTGACAACAGTTTTGAGTTGCTGATGCAATTATTCACATAGCTTTTAATATTATGATGCATTTACTATTTTAGTGACATGTTCATGCCCATACAAATATGATTCCCCAATTTGGGACCAGTCTTTCTACTTCCTGTACCATGCTTCTGTAACTGTTTCCTTTACTATTTCTAGGCTAAGCAGCATCTTGCCTTGCTTTGTCTGGGGGAAATTGGGAGAAGGAAAGATTTAAGCTCGCATGCACAGATAGAGAACATTATCATTGAATCTTTCCAATCTCCTTTTGAAGAGATAAAATCTGCCGCCTCTTATGCTCTTGGGAACATAGCTGTTGGTAATTTATCCAAGTTCTTACCTTTTATCTTGGATCAGATCGATAACCAGCAGAAGAAACAATATCTCTTGCTTCATTCTCTCAAGGAGGTATGGCATTGTAAGCTATGAGGCTATACCTGACGTGGATGCAGTTTTCTGAACAAATGTCGGTATTTTAATTTCTGAAATTCCTCTCTTATGCAGGTTATAGTGAGGCAGTCTGTGGATAAAGCAGAGTTCCAGGACTCGAGTGTTGAGAAGATACTTCATTTACTATTTAACTATTGTGAAAGCGAGGAAGAGGGTGTTCGTAATGTAGTGGCTGAGTGCTTGGGTAAAATTGCCCTTATTGAACCAGCAAAACTCATTCCTGCACTCAAGGTATTGGACTGTCAAAAATATATTGGATCTTAGCTATTCTACTGAATAATGCTACCTGACACACATTTGATAAGTCACATTTCCTTGCTCTGTTCTACTAAGTAATAATACTATCTGCAACACATATTTAATAAGTCATGTTTCTTTGCTCTGTTACTTACCATTCTACAGGTGAGAGCAACCAGTCTGGCTGCATTTACTAGAGCAACGGTTGTTATTGCTGTAAAATATTCTATAGTTGAGCGGCCAGAGAAGATAGATGAGATTGTATACCCTGAAATCTCATCATTCCTTATGCTTATCAAAGATAATGACAGGGTAACTCGAATTTTGTGAACAAATGTAAATTGTTGTTTGGCCATTAACTGTGAAGGTTGTGAACCTTATGGTTTCTTACTTGATGCGATGTGCAGCATGTCAGGCGCGCGGCTGTCTTGGCCTTAAGTACATTTGCTCACAATAAGCCTAATCTTATTAAGGGTCTTCTTCCGGAACTTTTGCCACTTCTTTATGACCAAACAATTGTTAAGGTAATTTGAAATCTTAATTGAAGATTGTACAATTAGTATTAGAGCCTCGTTAACTTGTCTTTTCACTTAAACCACACGAAATTTAGCTATGATGGTTAGAAGTATTAAAATATGTTAGGCATCTTCTTCCCATCCACAGATAGCCACATTATTTGATTCCATACAATTATTCTCATTGTTCATGTTGTTCCTAATGTGAATGGTTTATATACTTTGCTTCTCATAACCATGTTTGCAATTTGCATGGATTGACAGAAGGGCAGAAGCAGTGTTCTTGATCCAATTTTGTAACTGTTGGCTTTTACGGCAACATCATTGTTATGGTTATAAAGTTGTTGATTACAGCATTTCTATTTTTATTTTACTGAATCTCTTCAGTGCTCCTTTTGGCTTTTCATGTATTATATCCTTGATACACCACATTATGAGATTCACGTATGCATTTTCTTATTCTATAATCTTCGCTTGCTGCAGAAAGAACTTATTAGAACAGTTGATCTTGGTCCGTTCAAGCACACTGTGGATGATGGACTTGAGTTAAGGAAAGCCGCTTTTGAATGTGTGGACACATTGCTGGATAGTTGTCTTGATCAAGTGAACCCTTCATCTTTCATCATTCCTTATCTTAAATCTGGTCTGGATGGTAAGTTTATTGACTTATATAATGTTCTTAAATTGACCTTTCATTGAACTTTTGGGTACACATTGATGTTGTTGGGTCTCAGCATCTCCATTACACTTCTGTTTTTCTTGTGGCTGGTAAGAGTTGAATCTACTGTCTTAACTAAGTCCTACCTTCTACTGGTTGACTTAAGTGCCAAGGATAACATGTATATTAAATATTGGTCTATAAGCATGGTAGTTATTGAGTTGAAAAGAAAGTATTTTGAAGAATTTTACTCTATAATGGTTCTCTGTGGCTGACAATGCTACATTCATTGTTCTTTAATTTGTTATTTTGTTATTGTTGTTATTCAATACAAGGGTTTGTGCAGTTAGTGTTCAGCTCATTTAGTTTTTGTTCTGTGTCTTCCAGATCATTATGATGTTAAAATGCCTTGTCATCTTATCCTCTCAAAACTAGCAGATAAATGTCCATCTGCTGTATTAGCAGGTTAGTAGTGCAACTGATTGACACTTAAAAACTGAATTTGATTTCAATTTTCTGAGACTGGAACATGTTGGCAGATTTTTCTTGTCTTATTTATATCATATTTTAATATTTTCAGTGTTGGACTCATTGGTGGATCCTCTCCAAAAGACTATCAATTTTAAGCCTAAGCAAGATGCTGTCAAGCAAGAAGTAGATCGTAATGAAGACATGATTCGCAGTGCTCTTCGTGTGATTGCATCCTTGAATCGAATAAGGTTGGTTTGTTTTTATGCTTTGCCAATGGATCCACATGTTTCCATTCTTCCCAAAGTTAGCATAAGCTTCCCTGATGTGTTGCAGTAATGAAACCCATTTGATGATTTGACCTAAATCTTGTTGCAACCTCTTTATCTTTCTTCCTTATGTAATGCAAAATTGCATGGTTAGCCAGTCGATATTATATTATGTGACATATATGCTAACATGACTGGGTAATGTGTGGTTTTTTCCTCGTGTGTTTCTTATTTTGCAGTGGTGGCGATTGCAGCATGAAGTTCAAGAACCTTATGAGTGAAATTTCCAAATCTCCTACATTATGGGACAGGTATTATTCCGTCCGAAATGAATGAGGGCTGCTTCTGAGCTATCAAAACTTTGATATCAAATACTCACCCTGGAAAGATTTAAAAGAAGGAACATCGGCCGTTTCTGGTGCCTGCGAAGATTAGCTTATCTTAGCTCTTAGGGACAAACAAATGAGGGGGGACAAATCATAAATCCCCTTTAATGATTAATGTACAGAAGGGGCAGAAAATTCTAAAATTTTGTTTGAAACAGCTTATAGAAAACGATCTCATGATGATTTGTGTTCATGCATAGGGTACAAGTCCATGGTCTCTCTCTCTCTCCCGGGCTGGTCTTTCGTAACGTGATCTCATTGGTCAAATTGTGATATTTTCGATCTAGTTTTTACCCTGCTGTTTGCTTCTTTGGCATGATTAAGTTAGAAATACTGCATTTGGGGGGGGAAGATACGGAATTGCCTGCAAATATGTGGAATCTAACTTTATATTTTTTCAATGGGAAATTATTTACGGCCGTGCGAGAGAGATAGTTCCTTCCAACCTTGGGCAAAGGGAGAAGGCTGTGCAAAATTTTTGCCTTTTGTCACACCGTATACATCGTCAAGAACGGACCCAAAAGATGTGTTTAATTTTGTTTTTGGTACGGAGAAAAAGGTCTGTCCAAATCGTGTATGGGTAGAAATTTTATTACTTAGATGTCGTACTAGTCAACTTCAGCCCCCTTGAGTGATTAGGCTTTCAGGTGAACAAAAACCTGTAATCGCAATTCTTGCTTTTCTCTAAATTGTTGTTCTGCCAGTTAACTTTCAATACTGATGTAATTGTGATAATGTCGAATAAATTGTTTCGCTTCCCTTGATCACTGATATATATAATTGACTGATAGTTTTAAAAATCAAAAATAAAAATAAAGAAACAAAATGTCACCGCCAGAGGGCCTCCTTCCTTAAACCTATATTTCTACTTGTCATCCTCAATGAGCAGAAGCTAACTTTTAATAAGTTGCTCGGCAAAAGATGCCATCTATGGTGATGCCATTTTTGTCTCGTATATTCAGCTGGCATTCTATATTTCATTTCTATGGCTAGATAACCTAAAACAGGTTTATTATTAAAAAAAAAGTCTAAAGCCAAGGGAAAAAAAATATACCAAAGGGTCTAAACAGTTGTACCGTTTGACCATTCCCCTCCCTAGGTCACATATCATATAACAGAAAATTCCATTCATTTTGTATGAGCAAAGACTAAATGAATCATGGTGCAGATATACAAAGAACACCCGAAACTTGAGGAAAACTCATGAACCTATTCATCGATCTCAGCATGTCCTGCTCCCTTGAGATGCAAATGCTTTTCCCTTTTCTGAAACTCTGTCAAGCCTTTTCCACTTCCTGTTACACCAACCTTCCCATTTGCATCATCGGGAGACTTGAAGATGCTCTCCCGTTTTCGCCCTGAGAAGAAACCAACCTGAGAATGTAAATGAGAAATAACTAATCAGCAAAATTGTGCTGAGTACCATAAGACCCGAAACTAATATGAAATGTAGTGGGCAAGAATCCTGCATGCATATGGAAGTGCAGAAAACAAAAGAACATCTGCCAACAAACCTTCTTTGTCTTGCCTTTTGTTGTTTGGAACTGCTGCCAAGCATTCTGCCGCTTATTTTGGGTGACTTCAAGTTGCTCGAGTCGCATCTTTGATTTAAAAGCATGTATCTTCTTACGCTTGGCAGATTTCTGCAGATATATTATGGTTAGGAAGTCTTATGGAAATAAAATGACTTGTTTGCTCCAGTTTTTTAGTGACTTTTTTTAAAAAAAAAGAACATCAAGCAAGTACTATAAAGACTTAAGATTGAAAATGGGCATGCAATCATAAATTGAGAATCATCAGTTAAATCAACCAAGTTATTAAGTCAAAAAAGTAACCAAGGATTGGCTGAAGTAGGATCAATCAATTATGATGTAAAACAAAACCAAAAGGTCTTCTTTCATTTTATCTAAAATTTAGGATGGATGGTAGAAACAAAAAAATCAACCAGTTGGTGGAAACCTTATAAAGCTTTGTGGCATACAAATACCACTTACCACGTCCTCTCAATCAAATCAACCAAGTGATGAAGTCAAAAAAGTAACCAAGGATTGGCTGAAGCAGGATCAATCAATTATGCGGCAAAACAAAACCAAAAGGTCTTCTTTCATTTTATCCAAAATTTAGGAGGCACGGTAGAAACAACAAAATCAACCAGTTGGTGGAAACCTTATAAAGCTTTGCTGCATACCAATACCACTTACCACATCCTCTGAATCCTCGGGATTTATACGAAGCTTTGCTGGCAAACTTCGAGATTGAAAATCGAATGCAGCAGCTTGCTCAATCTTTCGTTTGATAGCTTGTTTGGTAGCTTCAGCTACCTTTTCAGCTTCTAACAGAGCATTGACTTCGATAGGCCTCACATTAGCAGGATCCACCTGGGATTAGCAGCTAAAAAATGTAACCATACGATAATTCCTTAATGCTCAACAATGTAACCAAAAAATTGAAATAGCTACCTCTTCTTTGTTTCCCCAACCATCAAAAGCAACATAATATCCATTTGGTGTAATTGCCTCAACAGTTGCTTCATACCTGAACATTCAACTAATCAAACACAGAAAAGGGAAAAGAAGGTAAAGCAAATGAAAAAGTAAGACAAAAACTTGAGTAAAATTTGGACATCTTTTCATACAAACCATTCCCCATCTTCACTCCAAACAGCTTGAACTTTTGAGCCCACTGCAAACTTGTCTTCATGATCAGATATGCTTCCTGATTCCTAAATGCAGAAAGGACATTATTAATACAGTATTTAGCCAAAATGCATTTATCACATCCATCTGAAAAAGTATAGTTATTTAACAAAAGTAACCAGGGTCAAAGAAAAACAAAAAAGACAAATAAAGTGTATAGGAACAAATGTTTTCAGATATAGCTACTGACAGGAGCATAGACATTCTGTTACTGACAGCCTCAAAGCGGACAAATTTCACCACCATCACAAGACACAAGAAACTTATTATATGCATGCAATGCCCACTGCACGAAATGCTAGGTCACGTAACATTTGAAACTTAGGCAAATTTAAGCCCTGATGGTTTGCATTTGGAACGCAAAAAATCTTTATTCAAACTCTGTTCCATTCTTGAATGTTAATTTTGACTCCATGAAAATATAAAGGATATATCTCACTAACATGGGTTAAGTGGCAGTGAAAGGATGCCAATTTACCATTTTATTCCCCTTAGAATGAAGCAAATTTGGAGATGCACTAGCAGTTGTCCCAGTTTGTGATCCAGATATAGCATTTTGCTTTGCAGTTGCAAGGAGTTCCTCTGTTAAAGTAATCACCTGCATTTTCAATCTTTTAGCACAAATCTAATATGAGAAAAGATGCAATTATTGACATTGTAAAGAGAATATCATTGTTAAATTCGAACTTAGAGTCCCAGTGTGACATCTGAAATCAGGTGAGAGACAAGAAGGCTGGCCATCACGACATATAGCACCACCTGCACAGGAACCAAGATAGAAGTGATGTGCATCTTGTCGAGCTCTGAACTTTTGCATATAGCTCCAATAATTCTTTTTTCATTATCCGTGAAGTTCCCATTTCCGGAGATTATGAACTTTATTTTATTCAACATAAAAACCATCCTCACCTTTACTACACTAAAATGAAAACAAACCTCCACAGAAGCCATTAGCAGTTAACTGTTGCTTGTTTGAGCAACATGTTGATCCTTCAAAAGAGAGAGGGAGGAGAGATGACAGGAACATCTACAAGGAAAACCTAGACATCCAAATGACATCTAATGTGATTTTATGAATTCTTCGTGCTACAAAATGACGCGGATTCCTAATACAAAAGCATTCTAACTATGACCATAAGCAGCAAAATGAAAGATAGAGAACCACATGCATTGGGAAAAAGTGAGAAAACAAACAATTGGTAAATGAAAATTGTACAAGAAAGACAAATGAAAGCGAACAATCATAAAGTCACCTCCATCAACTCCTTTTCCATGTCTGCATATTCAGCATTTCCAGGATCATCGGCTAAAAGTAGCCTGACCTGATTCCACATAACGGAAAAAAAAAGTCATTACCCAAGAAAAATATGTGGGCAACAATAAGTAATTTTAGACATCATGTATGCACACAGTCAACTTGTGGGTTTAAATTTGAGAGTTAAGTAAGATGAACAACAAAAAAGGAGAAAGGTACATGAAACGAAGCATGACAATTCATACTACATAATGACTGCTAAGTATAAAATCCCAACTTCAATCTGCAACCATATTAAAAGATTATGACCGCACATCAACTATAAACAAATGAATGGGTTAAAAAAAGGCCTATAGAGATATGCCCAAGAATCTCATGGAGCATGAGAGAAGAGACAACTTAACAAACGAGAATAGTGATTTTAGAATGTGTCATCAAAAGTTCAGGCTAGAAAAACAAGAAAGTATTCTAACCAATTAAGTTTGGAATTGCTTCAAAAAAAATTCAAAATAGACTTCTATCTAATGGATGTAAAAACCAAATATGAGAGTTTCCTGAACAGAAAAGTACAAAAACACGGCTAGATTAAAAAACTTCAGAAGAGCATATTAAATTACCTAGTCAGTCATTAATAAACAATTCACACAAATAGCATATACTAATAAAACAAGCAAGAACTACATAGGTATTCATCAGAAAACCCTAATTCAGCCAATCTAAACATAGGGGACTTTTTTTCCAGTAGAATTCAAAAACCCTAATACCAATTCTGAAATTGTAAAATTCCAATTGCAGAATTCACAAAATTAACCTAAAACGCACAATCAAATTTAAAAATCGAAATCACCACAACAGTAGTACCTGTTGAAGCTGTTCCTTGTACGTAGAAAGATTTGAAAAGAGCTCTTCGATGCTCAACTCCTCTCCCCCTTGCATATTTTATTTCGATTATTTAACTTGATGAAACAAAAGTTAACGAAGACGAGATTACAACACAACACAGCGAGCAAATTGAAAGAGATTGAAAGCCAGATATCTCGAAATCGAAACCCTTTTTGAAGTAGTAAAGTCAAATTATTTAGATATTTTAAACCTGGAATTACGACCGACAGAATTAGGCCCATGGTTACATCTTATTGGGCTTTATAATACGGCCCAACATATAATGGGCAAAAGCCCAATCTTTTTGAGATCGATAGTCAAGACACAAAATATTGTATTATATATATTATTTTTAAAATTTTTTTTTATATTCTTCAACCTTTACTTACAATTTTTAACCCTTTTAATTTTTTTATACAAAACTCGTAACATCAAAGTGAAAAAAAAATTTTAAAATTATAATAAAAATTAACTTAAAAGATATATAAGAATTATAATAATATTTTTCATAAAGGAATTGTAACAATTCGATGTAACATGTAATATTTTTAATAAAGGAATTGTAACAATAACATTTAGCTTTTGGTCCACAGTACTTTAAACACTATTGGCTTTTTTTTTCCCTATACTTGGAATCTAACACACAGGACATAAAGGGGGACTCCAATGTATTGTCTACATCAAGAAAGATCATTGTGTTTGCTTTCTTAGATTTATGGGTACCTGCTTGAGAGGATCAATCACCATTGATAACTTTAGAGTTTTGCCCATCAAAAAAAATTTCTAGCTTTCTCAAAAATCATGTTATGTGGATAAGGATGCCCAACTACCATAAATTTAACAACCATAGGAAGATGGGGATCAAAGATACTATGGTTTGAAATGAAGAATTTAGTGATTACTTTCTTCGTCTTTAAGAGGAAATTAAATTTTAAAAAAATAGAGTCATAGCATGTAATAAACAATTTTACAAATTCAAAATTTAGAACGAAAAATATTACTTTTAAATTGTTTTAAAAAATTAGAATAAATCTTTTATATATATATATTTATAATTTTTTTATTATATTGTGACCACCACATGTTCAAAATCATTGCTATCGAGAGCACTTTTTGAATCTCTAATTGTTGGCTGCAATTTTGATTTGTTGAAAACAATTATTAGTTTATAGGATTTGCAGACTTGGGATTACCTTTGGATTTGGCGCAATAAAGCTTCCACTTAGCGTATAAAACGCAGAGCCAAACACTAAGCTCGTATGTCAAATGCCCTTTGACATTTGACATTTTATTTATTTATTGGCATTATCAACTTTTATGTAACAAAGTCAATAATGCTCGGTGATTTTTAATCATGCACCTTGCTTTTTCTCCCCATTTCAACAATCTTGCTATCCAAAATTCTAGTAATTTCTTAACCATTGCTCTCTCTCTCTCTCTCTCTCAAAGGATACACACACACGCACACATTTTGTATTGTAATGGAGAAAAAAATTTATAAAGATATTGCCTTGGTGAAAACCCATCTCCAATGTCAAACTCTGAAGCATTTTGATTAACTTTGGTAACTCGCAAGGCTCTTTGACTGCTGAATACTGATGACTCGTGCATCTAAGAACACCAAAATTATCATCCCTCGTCACAAACCCGTACACTACTTTATGAATTTCTTTAGCACGCTCTACTTTTGTCAACACTCACCACTACAACAAAAATACATGTTCTTGAGTACTTATCTGTGTTGAATTAATTTTCGGTAAACCAATAGGAATATAAAAACAATTGTCAAAGCCTACAATTACAAAATTCAAGATCTACATGGCTACTTTATTATGACATTGTTTCAATATTTCAAACTAAGTACACATTTTACTTGTTAATTAATCTTTTTCATTGTGTCACACACATTGGTGATTAAAGATAGGCCCATGTTTTGGAAGTGCCCAAACTTTTAACTTTATATGTAATTCTACAAAATTTTAAGTTCAACCGACGTATTACTATTTATTTAATTAAAATTAAATGTTTATTTTAAAAAAAAATACTATTATTAATAATAATAATTATCGTGAAAGAAAAAATTTAAAATATACCGTATATTCCAAGTAAATAATTCTATTGAGACAATTGATCAAATACAAATATTTTTCAAATAATAAACACATGTATAGAATGTAGAAAACAAAAAATTGCTATAATTATTACATATAGATTTAAAACAACAAATTTATTCATTTTCTCGAATAAAATCAATCACATTCTTTTTATTTTTAATAAATAAAGCAAACATATAAAGTTTGATCTTCAAAACAAATTTTTCAAAAATAAAATTTAAAGTTTTGTTTTAGATAACATCAAAATGCACCTTAATTCTTTATATATCGTGGAATTGCGTGGGAATGGGCATGGTATGTGAACAGAAAAGAAAAGAAAAGGCAGGAAAGTGAGTGGAAATTAAGAAAGGAAACTTTGAACAAAATTAAAGAAAGAAATGAAATAATGTAGAGCCGACTAATCAATATATATATATATATTTATTTATTTATTGGGTGCTCAACTACCAACTTATTTATTTTGCTTTGTTGACTTAGTTTTCGATAAAATAGTAAATGAGATTTTGAAAATAAGGGTTGGTACATGCTTTGATCTCAACCCTTTCCATCATCCTTTTGTATTTTTAGGTGTGGGTTTTGTGTCCAAGTTCATTTTGACTTCTTTTACTGGTTGAAATTTGATGTATACATGAATAGGAATTCCACCAAATGAGGGCCTAATAACACATCTCCATTCTTTAAATATTTAAAATTCAACTATGTCAAAACATATTGAAAATAAGACTAATATATCAAAATTAGTGATAATAAACTATGAAATAATACAATATTTACTAAATCGAGACATAAAATTTGTATTTTAACTTATATAATATAAAATATTACTTTATTACTAGCGTTACGTATCTGACAATTTTTTTTTATTTTATGTTGTAATTTTTAATAAATACAAGATGTATTGTCACAATATTTAAAATATAAATTATACATCATGTTTTATATGTATTACTATTACTCAAAATTATAATTCGATGATGATGATGATGATGATGATATATATATATATATATATATATATATTTAGAGCGGTTATTAGCAATAGAGCATTGTTATTAACTATAAAATGGAGATTGAAAAACTAATAAAATAAGTCAAAATTCAATTCAATTTAAAGTCAATTGGACTATACAATTTTTGACAGTAATCTTTATTTCCCAAGAAAAAGGAATTGATTTAACAAGACAAATCAACGGACTTCAAAGTAATCATAGTTTATATTCAAAATCTACGAAGATTTTTGTTTATCCTTTGTATCATAATCAATTATCAAAGTCAAAATTATATAAAATATGTTATCTCCAAGTATTTGAGAAAATAAGAGATTAATATAAATTGTTAAATGTAGTTAAAGTTTAAGGAATGCAAGAAGCATCTTAAGAGAAGAGAAGAGAAATTTATGTTTTAAATGTTAATATTAAAACTCAATGTGGATGTAAAGCTAAGGTTTGACTTGTGTAACATCATAATTCTTGTGTACAAATTGGAAAGGGTGATAAGTAGAGGACACGTGGCAATATCAAAGAGGAAGTGATGAGAAATTGTTGGGTTTGTATTGATGTTCAATCAAAGGGACCGCATGCATAATTGGGAAGTGAATGGAATCCACGTAGGATTAGAATTCATATGTCTCCACTGTGTCTCCCACATTGTTCTCCTCTTCTCAACGCTAACTTTCCTTGTACTTCAAAATCAAAGCATGCCCTACATCACCTTTGTTTAGGTTGGCATGCACTTCGAAAATTTGACCTGTTGTTGCCGACAAACCAATAACTTCCCGCCACATTTCACATTAAAATAGTAATGTACTTCAATAATCATCCCATAATCACTCAACAAAACTAAAAGGCCTGTAATGTACATCATCCTGTTCCTGTAACCACAGCTTTTAGCTGTTAACAAAGACGGACAACCTTTTGAATTTGGTTTTCTTGTCTTTGTTTCTACCCACATAAGTTTTACAACACAGTAACTTGCACTAAATGTGCATTATATATATATATATATATATATATATAGATATATATATATATATATGTATGTATGTATTTAATCAATTCGAAATCCATGATTTTTTGTTTTTACCAACTCCCCCACATCCGTTCACTTTTTACTGTTCCTTTTTAATAGATTAACGTCGTCGGCATATCCTCACAATGCCACAATAAAATATCTTATTCCATTCCATCATATTACTATTAAATACTTTCATTTAAGTTTTAAGTAGTATTGAGTATTATGGAATATGTTAAATTTCTTAGTGTTAATTATTAAAATCTATTAAAGCAATATAAAAAAAGATATGTGATTTGAAATTTGCATACTTATCGGAATATTTGATGAACAAGATTACAAATATGATGAAGAAGAAAACGAAAACCCAGAAAGCATGCATGCATTGGGTTATGAATATGCACTTATAATAATATCAAAACTCTTTTGCCATTGTCTATTGTCTCATCTCACGTTTTGTTTGTGTAAAGAAATATAGATATTCCAAGCCTTTCGCAAATCTTATATATTATAAAATATAGTTCACGAGAAATACCAATAATACTATATATTCGTGTAAAGTTGAAAGAATAATTCAAGGTATATATAGTTAAAGAGAGAATATGATGATAATATTAACAGGAATGATCATGAGTTTTGAGAACCCTGCGTGAGTTCTTAAAATATAATCTTAGAATTAATATTTAATTCACTTATAATATTGGGTTATGTTCTTGTTTACGTAATATATATTAATGACTAAGATAATTATCGATACAAAATTATATTAGCATGTGTAACATTATTTGATATATTATTGAGATACAAAAGTTTGGTTAAATAAAAAAGTAAATTAATTTGAGATTATTTTTATATTAAAAAATGATAACTTAAAAGTTATTTATATTTTATTATATCAATTAAGATATAAATTATGGTAAAATCAATAAATTTATATTTAAATTGTTTTTTTTTATATGGTTTAAAGAGAATGATTTAGAGTTAGTAAATTTAATTACCATGAAATTTAAACCATAATGTTTAAAATTGAATGAAAGAATTTGATAAGATATAAATGTGTTAAAATTTTACAATACTAGTAAGAATACACATAGCATGACCACCAATCAAAGAGGGGGCTAGGAGAAAGGCCGAAAAGGCATCTCTTCATATGTATATGTCAACTCTATCCAACCCAAAAACATATATATATATATATATATATATATATCACTTGACAAGATATTCAAAGAGTGGAATAATTATATCTGATTCAAATACCCACAAAAAATAAATAAATAAATATTTAATTAATTAAATAATAAAAAAGGTAAGAAAAATAGAAAAATCATACACCCGTTGTCTGGTCCAAGTGTTATCCACGTGGTCTTAGTGCCCGTGGGGCCTTGAAATTCTCCCTTTGACGTTTGATTTTGCTGAGAGAATCTCTTGAGGGGTTTTGCGTTATAAATTAAGAGCCAACCCACATGCATCAATTTCAGCATAGAGTAAGACAACAATTTGCTAACTCTTCTACTTTTGATTGCTTCCTCTTCTTTTAGCTTGTTGACAGAGAAAGTGAGAGAGAGAGAGGTGTAAAAAAAAAGAATGGAAATGGACGCAAGAAGCAGCAGGCAGAATAACATGGTTGCCGAAGAGAACACTGCTTTCGATTGGAGAGGCAAGACCTCCAACCCTAACAAGCATGGAGGAATGAAAGCTGCTGTTTTTGTTCTTGGTATAATATTATTCTCTTTATCTTTACGTATTTATATACTTATCCGTTTATATGTTTTTGGGGATATGATCAGGGAAATTTTTGTTAAATAAAACAGAAAATTACACCGAATGAGAAGGGAATAATTTCCCTTTACATGTTATGTACCAGAAAGTTTCTGTGAGAGAGTTTCTGAAATGGTTTCTAGGTTTCGTACATCAAATCTCTCATATTAGTGGGTGTATAAACAAACTTAATTCTGAAGTTAAACAAGTTAAAATCTATGTGGGTTTATAGCTTTCTCTTTATCTATCTCTCTTATAATTATCATTGGTTGCCCACTATTATTTTCATTTTGAAAATAATCCTGAGTTTAATTAATAATTAATGCTGTGACTCTCGACAGGGCTGCAAGCATTTGAGATAATGGGAATTGCTGCAGTAGGAAACAACCTTATAACGTATGTGATAAACGAGATGCATATGCCATTGTCAAGATCGGCTAACGTAGTGACAAACTTCGTTGGAACTGTCTTTCTCCTGGCCCTCCTTGGTGGTTATCTTTCGGACTCTTATCTTGGCAGTTTCTTTACCATGCTTATCTTTGGCTTTGTCGAACTTTCTGTAAGTTTTCATTTTCCCTTCTCTTTTTCACTACTGTCCTTTCCGGGTCCTATATCTCTCTGTATCGTTACTAAATCACTCGATGATGTGTGACAAACTTCAGAAGATCCTTCTTTTTCAGCTTCGTTAATCTTTTCTGTATAACAGGTTATACAAATCAATGGTTAATTTTAATTATGTAACATTTTGTTTTGCAGGGATTCATATTACTAGCAGTCCAAGCTCATCTGCCCCAACTAAAGCCACCAAAGTGCGACATGATCACTGATTCAGAAAACTGCATAGAAGCAAAAGGTTTCAAGGCCTTAATATTTTTCCTGGCTTTGTATTTGGTGGCATTAGGCAGTGGATGTGTGAAACCAAACATGATAGCTCACGGGGCTGACCAATTTGACCAAAACAATCCCAAGCAATCCAAGAAACTGTCGTCTTACTTCAACTTTGCATATTTTGCCTTCTCCATGGGTGAACTTGTTGCCTTGACAGTTCTCATTTGGGTACAAACACATTCCGGGATGGACGTCGGCTTCGGAATTTCGGCAGCCGCCATGACAATGGGTTTGCTCAGCTTGGTTTTTGGCACTATTTTTTATAGAAACAAACGGCCTCAAGGAAGCATTTTCACACCCATAGCTCAAGTAATTTTAAGCCCTTCTCTTCCATACATCTCTCTTTTAATTTGGTTTGAGAATTTTATTTCTTTTTCTCTATTCGATTATGCATTTGCATCTAATAAGTAATTCCTTTTGAATTTTGATCATGATTTCATATGATCATCAAAAGCCCGACACATGCATGATTTTGTTTGCTTATGGTAGTAACTAATAAAGTAAAAGACTTGTCTGCCGACTCCTTGTCATAAAAAGAAAAGTCGTTCTACAATGCATCATATTGTCCTAGAATATTATTTATCTTCAGTGGATCAATCAGCTCAAATTTTTATTTATTTCTCCGCATTTTTCAGGTTTTTGTGGCAGCAATATTGAAGAGAAAGCAAATTTGCCCGGCTAACACACAGACGCTTCAAGGAAGTGATCAAAGCAGTGGGCCAAGTAATGATTCTGGAAATTTACTTCTCATGAAAAGATTCAGGTACCCTAAATTTGGAATTTGTTCTGGAAAATTTACTTTAATTTTTTTTTATTGCATTTTAAGACCTTAATTGTTCAAATCAGTTTCTTGAACAAAGCCTGCGTCAAAGTTGAAGACGGGAGTGATACAAATGAAAGTCCATGGAGATTATGCACTGTCACACAAGTTGAACAAGTTAAAGTACTGATTTCAGTCATTCCGATTTTCGCTTGCACCATTGTTTTCAACACAATTTTAGCTCAGCTTCAAACATTCTCAGTTCAGCAAGGAAGTGCCATGGACAATAAGCTCAGCAAATCCTTCCATGTTCCTCCAGCTTCTCTTCAGTCCATCCCTTACATTTTGCTCATCTTTCTTGTTCCATTATACGACAAATTCTTCGTGCCCTTTCGCGAGGAAATTCACAGGACATGAATCCGGAATATCCCCTTTACAACGCATAGGTTTTGGCCTCTTTTTCGCAACTTTTTCAATGGTTTCTGCTGCCCTAATCGAGAAAAAGAGAAGAGATTCAGCATTGGATTCAGGCAAAATTATATCAATTTTTTGGATTTCCCCACAGTACTTGATTTTCGGGTTATCGGAAATGTTTACAGCAGTGGGTCTGATTGAATTCTTCTACAAACAATCTTTAAAAGGGATGCAATCATTTTTAACAGCAATGACATATTGCTCATACTCATTTGGTTTCTACTTAAGCTCAGTGCTGGTTTCCATGGTGAACAAGATCTCGAAAAGTTCTTCCAATCGGGGCTGGCTTGGCGAAAATGATCTCAACAAGGACAGGCTAGATTATTTCTACTGGCTGCTAGCAGTTCTAAGCTGCATCAATTTCCTCATCTATCTCATTTGTGCTAGATGGAATTCAAGAAATTCAACTCTATCAAGCATACAGCAGTATGAGAAACAAGGGGAGGAATTCACCAACAGCTATGTGTTTAACAATTCAAAAAGGACAGAGATCAATGAAAACATACCATGAACTGTGTTGAATCATTTTAATAAATTATATGATCATATTTATATCGTCATCTGCAGTCCTGTAATATAGATTAAGACACTACGAAAAACATGTTATGCCAGAGAGGCTGATGTGATTAAAGAAGTAAAGAAAAATGTCACAAGACAATAATCTTGTAAGTGGCAAATTGCATGTATTTGTCTTCCTTTAATTTATTATTTTTCTTAAACTGATAAAGCTTGACGAAAAAGTAAAGACTGATTGAATAGAAAAGCAAAATACACTTAATCAGAAAGGAAGCAATGAGTTTTACACTGCAAAATATGTGTGAAGCTATCAATTGGAGAGCATAGCCATGAAAATGCAAGAGCAAAAATATAAAAAGATCTATCATTGCCACCTTTAGAGTTTAGACAATTAAAATTTGATGAGAGACTATCACAGTACTGTTCATTGAATAGTAATTCTTGAACTTAATTAAACTAATGAATTGTGTAAATTCTTGATCTGTTGATAGCATCTTAACTATTTCAAATTAGGTTATTTGTTTTCAGGATAAATAATGATTTAATGGAAATCTTGAATAAAAAGAAGCTGCACTTTTCAAGGGTCCCAAGGATCTTTGAAGAACTTAGCCTTTTAGGTACAAACCCATTTGATTAAATTAAGATTCAATGAATTTTCCTCTCTTTTTTTGTTGTCCCTTTATCCTAAATCAATGCCATTCTTCCATCTTGAAGAGCACCTTATCATTTGCTTTGGTGGGATAAGCTAGTGCTTTCTCACATGAAGGAAGGGCCATCTCTTCCAAGAGCAAAGCTAGCAAATTTAAACACTTCGATGTGATACATTTATGTGGAACATAATCGAACCTCTATCTGTAAAGTCAAAAAGAAAAAGTGATTTTTTGAAAAGCACATGAGAAGTTGTTCCATCTTATTGTTCTGTCAATCACAAAACTTTTGTGCTGAGAAGCATGTCTCAAACATGTTTTGGTGTTGGAGCATGCAACTAGGCTAGGCCCCTACTTGCTGCAATATCTGCAAGATACATCCTTGACCCTTCACCATTGCTCTTCTAATATATGTATAAAACCAGTGGCAAGATAAATTATTGGAATAACAACAATTAAGGCTATAATTTATCAATTTATAACAAATAAGTCCTTTATCCCTTTTAAAATTGAAAAGGATTACTCCAACAAAGAGGATTCATAATCATAGTTGAGGGAGAAATCACCCTCTAAGTGATCTCATTTGAATTCAAGCTTTCAAATAGTCATGAAGGTAGATTGATTAGGAGACTCTAACCAAAATTGTTAGATTTTAAAACATAAATTATTTATAAAAAAAAAGAGTAAAAATTTGGAAAATTATCCCAATAAATATTAATGAAAAGGTTGGCAAAAATAATGGCATGCATAGTCCCCCAATAAACAAAATTCTTGCCCCAAGAAATGGATTTCCATCCTTCAAGTCATGAAATTGATAATTGTTTTCATCACTACAACCAAACACTATACATGACACAAAGTGAACGGATTGTAAAGAAAAGGCTAGACTGCTAAATAGACCAAAAAGGAAATGTGCTTTGGTGTTTTAGGTAAATAACCCTTATCATCATTGCTTTTGTGTTTGCTTCGGATGAACATACTATGAGGCACAAGTATTTTCTTGATCAAGTAGATGTAATAGACTTAAAAAGAAATGTATTTTAGCGTATTTAGTCATGTAGCATATTATTACTTATATCCAATTATGTGTTTTTAATTGCCATTTTGGCTCCTTAATTAAAACCAAATATAAGTTTATTTCATAATAACTTCGGATATTCCAATCCATAGAATAACGAAAAATAACAAAACGCAATCAATTTCATGTTGTTTGTTTCAGGCAAGGCTACATTACATTATGTTTGACTGTATCGTAGAACTCTCGGATTCTTCCATCATAATTCTCGACCATGTCTAAATTAGGAAAATCTTTTCACTACTCGTAATCAGCCATTCATGCCAAAGTTGGAAATGATCAATCCTAGTAATATCCAATTTTTGATAGTGGAAAAAAAGTATTCTTAAAGAGTGATCAAAATATATTGCAGGTCTGTGTGGCTCTACTCATCCCATCTTAGGATAACGTTCGCCGGTTGAAAGATTCCACTGTTAAGTTCGCGGTGAATGCTGGAATTGAGTTCATCTTTCGAACAAATATGTCCACCTGCAAAAGCATGGAAAAGGGATTCAGACGAGTCACCCTGTGGATGAAGATACACACGAAAACTCGGCAACTGCTCAATTCAATATACTAACAAAACAAATAATCTGCACGTGTCAATTCTTGTTTGTTTTTGGTCATACAATATTGAAATATAGGTGTTTGTTTTCAACTCAGCACTGAAAACTTTTTAATTACATGGAGATAAAATTTAAGTCAAAATTTTACTTCATGCCTAAATACACGTCCACTATAAAGTTGATTTAATCATCAATAAGGTTATGATATGTTTTCATAGATTTAAAGTCAAACTTTAGGATTATAAAACAAAGATATTATCTAGATTCATATATTCAGATCCATTTAGATTTCAAATAAAAAACAAACACTATCTTAAGAAGAAAGTACAAACATTGAATACCAAATACATTTTTAGCACTCTGTCAATTCATTTTAACTCAGTTTTTCACAGGTGAGAACATTCAGAGCAATAGTCCTGTCCAGAATGGCTCGGCCAGAGACAAAGAATGGCAATGCTATGACCAGTTCACAAGTGCGCATATGTGCAAATGTAAATTATACAACTATTGCACAAGGTTTTGTTTCATACCTGACGAGATATCTCAGGCTGAGATGTGTAATCATTTACCTAGAGAATAAAAAATATATCTTGTTAAATTTCTTTTAACATTTGGTTATATTATAATTTAAATGAAATACTACCCAAAAAAAATCCTGCAAATGCAATGGCACTAAAGACAGATTATTCTTAGCGGCTTGATGCCTCAAGCTTGCTAGAAACTATAAGCATGTAGAAGTCAGAATTAACATGTCTTTAGATACCTCCAAGTTAAAAACTATTCACCATCTTACCAAAATGTTTGTAGTCCCGGACTCGTATTCAAATTCAAGCTTCTCATTGTCACCTTGAGCATAAATAGATTGGAGGGTAAAATGTGTTACAGGTATTCCATTGGGACGCTGGTGTTCATCCATTACAATCTGCAAAATAAATTAAATAAAAATAAAAATTAAAAAACATTTTTAATGAACAACAGATATAAACATTTAAGTGTTACAAAATGAAGGCAAACAATACAGTTTCAAACAGTAAAGAAAATTGATCTTCAATTCATGTACATTTTATAATGAGTACAAATTCTTTTATGGGTTTATGATAACAACACAAGCATTTACATAATACAACCAAACTAAAGCTACACAAATGCTGTATTTAGAACTTATTTAGTAACAAGTCAGTTCAGGTGAAATTAAGCACACAATGCCAAATAAGTGTTCCCCCTAGCATGTATTCCAGCAGAGGGCCAACAAGGATGAAGAAAACTGATTAAACTAATGGGAGATGGTACAATTTGTTTGGCCTTACTTCCCAAGTTATATGCCTACCGACAACAATTTTACGGTCATCAAGATCCAAAACAAAACAAAGAAGAGGCAATATTTATTGGATTGTTCAAATCAACGAGCACTGTGTATGATACCTTGTAACCGAATAGCTCACAACAAGCTCTCCTGAATACTGAGATTCTATCTGCAAAAACGGTCTTATATCTGTTCCGCATGTATGTTCAAAAGTTTCAGTTATATGACAAGCAAATAAGGCAACAAGTTTCAAAATATTCCAATCATCCAATCACCTTTCTTCACGTTTCTCAAGTGTTGCAATTTGCTCTTTTAGCTGCAGTATCTTCCCAGATATAAAGGAGTCCACCAGTTTTCCAGTATCACCTAAATACTTGACAAAACAAAAAATCAGGAAAAAAAAAGAAAGAATAATATGGTGGTAACAGTTAATCAAATGGGCTAAGGTGATAAGTTACAAAAAATTATCACAAAACAGATATTTTAACTAACACATAATTAGAAATTATTACCATTGAAGCTGTGTCACTTCGTGGTAGAGACAGATAATAAACCATTGAAGCAGTACAATCCCACTCACGCCATATGGCAAATGCATTTCCAAAAACTTATTGGTTGACCAATGAGAGAATGATAACTGAAGCTTTTAATCCAAAACTCAATATCAATAGCTCCTTTCAGGGAATAGGAGAGGGCAAGTGGAGATATTTAGCTCCAAAGTTTTGCTCGGTAATAAGATGAGATCTCTTGCCTACAACAATCTTGGCCGCTAAAAGAGACTGAGCAGCAAGATTTTGGGTAGGTTTATTTAGGCATTGTTTGGGGAATTTGAGGAAGTGAATAGTTGAGTGTGGTTGGCTCGAATAAGCTCCATAACAAAGGCCACTACAATATGTTCGTTTCCATCACAATATTGCGGATATTCACAAGAACCAGAGGATTACAAAACTCATGTATTAACAGTGCAGCAAATCAGCAAGTGCATGATCAATAATTAGGTCAAGAGTGAAGTAAGTTTGAAAAAGCAAATGGTTGGAAATTTTTCGCGGCCAAAAACAGAAATAGTTCTAACAAAAATTCTTGAAGTCATTAGTTCCGTACTACCGCAAGGTTTTACATGGAGGCCACAACCTACAACCAAGAAAACTACATGAAAAAATAATTAAAACTTGAAGCTTTTCATTAAAGGAACATTACCTGACTGGCCTTTCAACTCTTCAACAGCTAGTAACTTCTCCTTTGTCTTTTGCAACTCAGTTTGTAAAGCCTCTATTGTTTGCTTTGCCTCGTTATCAACAGCAAGAGTATTAACCATTCGCAAAACTTTTGTATTTGCAGAAGAAAAATCACCATGACCCAACTGTAGAAGGAAAACAACAAAATGGTTCATAATTAACAATGGCTGGGAAAATAAAGTATATCACACATCTTCAGCAAAGGATTAATTCAGCAGTATAAATCACATAGTTATGTACCAAAAGAGAGAAACCAATATTCATAAACAAAGATGCAGGGTCAACTAGTTTATAAACAACTGTCTCAAGCATAAAACACATCTCAGATAGATTGATGTCCTTCATAAATGAAGAAAGATAACAGGGCATCATCAAAGTAAGTTAAACACCACAATAAGGCAAAAACCAGCATAATAACCCTGAAACCTTTATAACACAGCATATTTACAGACAGCAGAAAATATCTTTGGCTCATACCTTGGCTTCTAGGAGAGAAATCTCCGAACGCAGGCGATCACTCTCCCTCTCCAGTGATTTTATTCTTCTTGCCTCATTGTTAAGCCTCTCATTGAGCAACTTTATTTCATCACGTCGACGACTATTGATTTCTTGTTCTTCACGTAAATTACTCTCTAATTCTTCAATCAAGCATTCCTTCTTGGCTACAGATGATTCAAGCTCCTGCATATGAACTAAGTCATGAAGAAGATTGCTAACAGAAAACATAGGAGTTAGAATCAGGAACAGATTCTAGAACCTGAACAATAGTTTGATTAGCCATTTCAGCCCCTCCATCATCATTCTTCAGCCTCTTCAATTCATCAACCACATTTCTTAACTTGTCTTTCTCCTCAGTAACCATAGATAGCTGCAATAAACAATAAGCATTTTAAAGGTAGATGGTCAAGATACTCGGTGTGTGTGTGTGTGTATAATCGTGAATTCTCTGACCAAAATACTAAGAAACTCCAAGATGGTCAAGAACATTGTAGCCCATTCATTATTCCCCTCATTCAACCACCTTGTAGTTAACATATAAGTGTTGCTGTAAACAATGCATCAAACAATTGATCCTACCATATACAAATTTATTAGAATACATGACAATACTTGCTTCACAAGTTCAACATAAAAGCCTACTAATTTCACACATGTCCCAGTAAAAGTGAAATCTATCCCTTATGTCCTTGCAACACACTAACAAACTACTGCAACTAAAGATATGGGCACATGGAGTCATTTCAAAAAGCAAATGAGAAAATTCAAAGATTTACTAGACAACAAATAATAGTATGAGCAGGAAAGAAGGGCTGCTTCCTATTTCAATCTCTAGTTTTACTCTCCAATAAACCCCTTCAAATAGCCAAACTTGAATGGCTAAAGTGAAAAGGAAGAACATAAAAACAAAACAAAACGGAAGGAAATGGTGCCAAGAGTATGTAATAGAATAACATGATCTAATTTAACATTTACCATCAACTCAATGCGTTTAACTTCTGATTTTGATACTTCTGCCTTCTCTTTAGCTAATGCAGCCTCATTTTCAGCATTTTGCTTGCCAAGCTGTGCAGCATCCAGGGAAACCTCTGTTTGTTTCAATTTTGCATTTGCCTCACCTAACTTCATCATGCTATCAATTACCTCCCTGCATTCAAACAAAACTCTCAATATTAGATATATTTGCATAGTACCTTCAAGCATGGGCATGAATGTATTTCTGCATTATGATTTCCGCACCAGAGCATGACAGCAAACTGGGGTGATAAAAAACCTACATTGCTTTATGACTAAGGAAAAAATGTATAACGTAAAGGTGAACAAACCATCACCATATAGAAAGAAGAAAACAAAACAAGATACAGAACCAATACCCTAACTATTCCATGAACAAGTTAAAGCAGGCTCAAGTTTGCAAAACCAGAACTGTCAAAGTGAAACTATTCACATACTTCTGTAAAGCTGCAAACTTCACAGGAATATCTTCAGAGCATGACACACCAGGAATGTCTTTAATCAACAGCTTCCAGGATGACAATTCATCTTCCAATTTTTTCATACTTTGTTGAACTTCTTGCAGTTTTGATAGTTCTTGTTCCACCCTCTCTCTTCGGTCCTTTTCTTGCAATAATTTCTCTTTCAATAACTCAACATTTTGATAAGATGATTTCAGTTTTCTTGCTTCTCGAACTTCTGCTTCCTGATCAAAATTTGAATCAAACAAATGAACAATCAAAGGAGCAAAAAGAAAAACATAAAACAACATTAAAGTCAACAAAATGATGATGCATAAGATATAAAGTCTGTTAAATAAACACCAAATCTCAAACATTATTCAGCTGAACATGCAAAGTACAATGGCTTAGGCATTAACATAAATACTGCAAGCAGCATAACAAGTTACAGTTGCTAGAAGTCTTTTGACAGGTTCAATGGATGAAAATCCTTAATAAACATTCTATGTAATACCTTTTATAAATGTAATCTCAACAACAGCTGATCAGAAAATAGTATACCTACTGATCATCTGATAAGTAAATAGAAGGATTAATACATAATGCATATGATTTTAACCAAACCATCAATCTTTAAAAAGTTTAAAAAATGTGCCTCCTTATAGTAGGAGCCTAATGCAGAAACCCTGTGAATTTAGCGATGGGCCACAACCACAGGAGAAAGAAAAATGGGAACTAGTTCTAAATATGAGGTTAAAGTTCTAAGATAAGCACATGAAAGTTTAAGTGTTGCTTGTATTTGTGGGCATAAATGCCAGTTTGATGCTAATGTATGAAAACTACCAATATAAGAGTTGAAGTGCAAGAGATAGAAAATACACTTACATGAAAAAATAATAAAAAAGCTAACAATACAAAAGTACTAGTCATCAAATACAACTTACATAGTTCCTAATCTCTTCCTGCAGATGTTTAACCAAAATATTACTGTCTGTATTGGAAACTTCTTGAAATGTGAAACTTGCTAACTTCTTCTCTACTTCACTCTTCTGGTGCAAGCACTGGAAAAAGAAATAGCATAAATTATTGTTGCCAAACAATCAAAATATTCATTGCATCACAAATCAATTAATCTTGAGAACAATCAAGCACATGATAATACAAGTTGCAACTAGAATTTTGATATTTACATGTATGTGCTCAAATCAAACATCAAAGGAAATAAACAGAGGTATAATAAAAGGAAAATAAAAAATTGCCAGCAACAAAAGAAATATATTGTTAATCATACATATCAATTGGCAAGGAAAAGCCAAAAATACAAAACAAGAAGACGAAAGAAAACTGAAGACTGACAATTACACACCTACAGACAACATAGACACACACAGAGAGAAAGTGAGACAAACCTCATTAAGTTGCTCCTTGAGATCTTCCATATGCTGTTTCAATATCTCTGATTCTTTCTCCGCATTTTTTGCTCTACACTCCATTCTTTCAAGCTACAAACAATTTCCACGAGTCAGCTAAGAAAAAGATAAAAAATGAGGCTGATTGAATTCCATCCACAATGCACACTAACATCTGCACTTATTTGAGAAATAGAAAACTTTGATTCTCTCTTCAGTTGTGTAAGCTCATTATTCAGGCGTTTCCTTTCCCCTTTTATGCTATCAGAAAGATGGCTAAGTTTTCCTTCTAATAGGCTTGCTTTCTCTTCGGCTGAAGCTGCGGCAGACTCAGCTTTAAGGCGAAGATTCAATTCATTCCGATGCTTCACCTAAAATCCAAAATGGAAACAATGCATGGTTTCACATTTAATTTTACAATAGACAGCAAAGAAAAAACAGAAAAAAAAACAGCAATATTATTCTCCAGGAAAAAAATAAAAAAGAGCAATATTACTCTCCAGTATAGATTTTTATGCAATCGTAAACCAAGTTGATTTGGAAAATATTCTTCTAATGTGAAAAAATAAGCAATTAATTATAGAGATAGAGGGAACGAGAGAGAATACTTTTGCAGACGGACAAACTTTGCCCAAAAAGGCATAAAAAGCATCCAATCAAAGATTCTCTTCTCAGACTACTTTTCTTGACATCTCCACATCAATCATTCATCTCTAGGAAGCCATTATCATATGATGATGTATGAAAACTTAGAGTATTCAATAAAATAGAATACGATTATTTATCATAAGCCAAGAATAGTGAACGGACTACATTTAAATTTAAAGAACAATATGGCTATGAGAATTTATTGGTAGAACATGATGAGGAAGTACTAAATTCCTTCTATGCAAAATAGTACTGAAACTGTGAAAGATAAACAATAATTGAGTAGTAAATTTACAGCAGAATAGAAGCTCAATTTTAAGAGCATAGAGAGAGGAACCAGCAGATTTCCTGATTCACTCTACTATAGTAAATAAAAGAAAAAGTACCTCAAGTTCATTGCACAACTGTATTTGTTTTTTCAATCGTTCCTGAGAACTATCAACTTCTTTTAAAAGATGCTCTTGTAGGACCTTTTCTCGTCCTTTGGCAGCGGCAAGTTCTTGTTCTGCACATAAGAATTGATCCCGAAATTTCTTCCTCTCAGCTTCTGTGAGGTTTTAAACTACATTAGCATTATTGACTTATGTCAATTCAAAACAATATAAAGAAAATGTTAGAAAAGGAAATACTGCCAAGAAAAAACACCTGTACCAGTTGCTCACAAAAACACTTGAAATTTATGGGAATTGCCAAAATTTCACATAGAATGATAATCAAATTTTAAAAAAAAATTAAAAGAAAAGTAAGCAGCAAAAAGTGGCAGCATAACAATAACATGTTTCTTATCCTAAACTATGAAGATAACTTCACCACTTTTTGCAAAATATACTACCAGAGATCACTTGAAATTTATTATTTTCTTCCATTGAAACTCCTAAAGATCATTTTTCTCTTCCTTTCCATGGGAACTACTGGCCTGAAGAAACATGTACTGAAAATATAAACCAAATCACTGCATATGAAAGCTTGGAACTAAGGCAATGTTTTCATATATAATGGAACTCTCTTTAAAGAAGACCCACCGGCTTTGCTGAAGTTTTCATTTAATTCCGCCAATTTAGATTGATATTCATGAACTTGCTTCTCTGCATTGCTTAAGGCATCAAAAAAATCTGATTTTACCTAGAACAATTAGATAAAGTTATTTAAAAAATAAATTATATAATAAAAAAATAAAAATAAATAAATAAAACAAAGCTAAATGTGTCAAGCTTTACAGACTAAACAAGTGGTTAGACAAACAACAAAAAACCAAATCTAACATCGAAAGGAACATTTAATTAAAGTAAATCTTTTTCTTTACAGAGGGTATCATGAGGTACACAAGATCACAGGTTTTACCAAATTGCAATTGCAAAACTAACAGTACCTACAAATTGAAAGTAGCCAGTACAATCCAAATAGTTTCTTTAGGAAAATTGATAAAGTTAAGAAGTCCAGCTTGTTTATTCTACGAATGTTGATCTTATTTCTCAACTTTACTTGACAGATATCATAATTTTTTTTCTTTACATTTGTGTTAAAAATACTTGACAAAAAGTGTTTTTTTTAAATAAAAAAAAATCAAACAGAGCATTTGGAGAGCTTTCACAGGGGAAGTATTCTTATAGAAACGATTTCAACAGTCATCACTAAAAGCATTTTTCTTAATAGCGCTTTTCACAAAAGCACTCCCAAATACTCCCAAAAGCTTTCATCAATTCATGCTCTAATTCGACTTTCTCATTTTCCTCTCCATTTTCATTTCCTTGTGCAAACAATTCCAAATTTTAATACCAACAAATCTTAACTGACCATAAAGTGGAACAATTAATCAATCAACTCGTAGGAACAAAATCAAATTGAGAATAATATCGATGATGAAAAGTGAGTACCATCTGACGGCACTGATAAGTACACAGCAAGTGCTCGGACCGTTGGACCGGAGAAGGATCTTCGTAGATGACGAGTCGACGACTGGAACCTCCAGCGGTAGGCGGACTCTCGACGATGGGCATATTAGCATCTTCAGCCGCCGCCGCAGCCGCTCTCGGCCTCTTCGGCAGTGGCGTTCTCGTAATCATTTCTGAAGATTTCAGGGTTTAAAAATTTGTAATCGGATTATTCTCACAGGATTACTGCGTAATTTGAAATCAAAGGCGCCAAGTTTAAGCCCCCCTTTGTTGGAGAGCTGCTCGTATGTTATATCAGACAGGTTCAAACTGAGCAGATGCGCACCGTTTTATACTATTTTAATATTATAGAACATTTTTGCCCTCGGTCTGTATGGTGTAGTCGGTTATCTAGGCGGCCTAGCTTTTGGGAGGTCGCGTGTTCGACTCCGGGCGATGCCTTGTTTTTAATTTAAACAATTTTAAATCAAAATTATATATAATTTTACCAAATGAGATATTTGAAAACACGTCAAAATCCAATATATTAGAGATAATAATAATAAAATTTTGTATTAATTTTTAAAGAATTTATATATATAATTTTGAATATTAATGGTTTTTTTTTCATATATATCCTTTGAAATTTTGAAAACTAATATTATTAAAGTTATTTTTTATATTTTAATATATAATTTAATTTAATAAATATGTATAAATTAAGTACTAATTTTAATAAAATAATAATATAAATTATTTATTTATATAAAAAATAAATTATTTAATTTAAAATATATAAATATACAAGTAGATATTATAAATTATTTGTTTATGTTGAATTATTTTAATTATTGTGAAATATTTTATAATTATTAAAATTAATTAAATTATAAAATTTTTGTTTTAAAAAGATGATTTTAAAAGATTTTGTATTTTTAAAAAATTATAATTTTTGTAAGATGGAAATAAAATTTTAAAAGTGCTTATCATATTCAATTCTTTTAAAAATAAAAATTTATTATTTAACTAATTTAATAATTATAAAAATACTTATAAATAGTTAAAAATGCATCTATAAATATAAAATAAATAATTTTTATATTTATTATTTTTTGTGTAAAATTATTAATAAAAATATTTTCAAAATAAACATTTATAATGATAAAACTTGCAATAATAATTAAATCTCGTAATAGTTAAACTAATTTTATAGTAGTTCTAATTTATACGAAAAATGACTCGAGAAATAAATTATACAAATTGTTTTTAATATATTAAAATTTTATTAATTTTTGTTTAATAATATATTTTGTATTTATTTTGTAATTATATAAATTTAGTAAAAAATGTGTAAATAAAATAATTTATTTTTTGATGTCAAAAAAAATTTGAATTTGGATATTTTATAAATTAATTTTAATAATAATAAATTTTAATATAATAAATTAATTTATAAATAATAGGTAGATATGTTGAAAAAGCTACGTTAAAAAGTCAAGATAAGCATAGATAGAGGGGGAATCCGACAGGGTATCAAAATTAAATATTCCATGGAAAGTTTTCATATACATATACGTATAAACATACGGCGTATATACATGTATTTTTATGGTGATAAAAAATGAATAAAAAGAAAAGAAAATCCGAGAGAGATTGAGAGAGAGAGTGTGTAACAAAAAAAAGGCAGAAGTGGTCGTGTCGGTATCGACCGAACATTGACGATATATTCATCGTTGTTTTTTAATTACAAAATAATATTTATTTCGATTCTATTCGATCTACCTAATTCAGCTTGCAGGTGTGCTATTGCTTTTTCTTTTGCTGTGAGTATTCATTTTTTTAAATTCTGTTAGAGTGGTGGGAAAAGGGGGAAAAGATGAGGAATTTTGAGATTATAGCTGTGGTTATATAACTTTTAGGGTTGTTCATTGCTTATTTTTGTGTTTTAAGAGGAAATATGTTGTTATTAGTGAAAGCAAGTCATGATTTTCACTCCTTAGGTTAGAAGTTCTCATTTTGTTTTTATTTTATTTTATATTTTTGGGTTTTTATGAGATCCCAAATCATTTTTACTCTTTGTTTTGCTGAATTATTTTCTTAAAATCACGATCTGGATTTATCAAATATATTTTGTTTTTACATTTTTTCAGTACTGTTTTTTCCCCTTTAGTAATCGACTTTTCATGAAAATTTGCTGATTTTATGTCAGAAAGTGATGAATGGTCTCTTTTTTCTGAAATGAATAATTTTTTCCTCACAAATTGGCGTTAAAGGTTTAAAAGCCGGGATTTTGGGTTCATTAAAGGCTTAAAGCTGGGTAGGCTGACACCATAAAGAGAGTAATTAGGGCCTTCGGTTATCTTAGCCTGAAGCAGTCTGTGACCATAATGAGTGACAGTAGTAAATGCACAATTTTAATGCAATTTTAGTTATGCGTTTGTTCAAAGAGCTGAGAGAATTGATTGCTAATAATTTGCAATGAGTTTATGTTCATAAAGCCTGGTTTTAGTAAAGACAAGTCACTTTTGAAGTCAGGGCTTTTATTTGTAGGTTGATCAAGGGATCTTATAAGGTGTTGTAGTGCTTCTGTTATGGAGTTTGCGGCAGTGGTAGCGCCTTTGAATCAATCTTCTGGAGGGCCCCGTTCAGGTTTTCTAGTTAGTTAATTCTATGTGTCATTTGCTTTTGATGCTTTGGTGTCAAAAGATGCGTTGTTTGGTGCTGTCTTTTTTTAATTGGTTGTATTTATTTTAACAATTAAAAGGTGGGAGTTTTGGTTAATGCTGTCTGTAACTGGTTCTTTTGCTTATGTTATTACCAATGATTCTTCTGCAGTTTCTGTAATTTTCCAGTAAAAAGTGTTTGGTTTGATTTTGGGAGCAAAACTTTACCATCTTTTATATGGGAGCAAGTAGGTCTCATTTTAGAGCACTGTTGAACTATGATTACTAATTTGTTTGTCTTAGATTTGAATCCTGCCTTCTTCTTTATTTAATTTCAACAGGAGCTATTCGGAGTGAAACATCCGCTTAACTTTTATGAATTTCTAGGTTTTTGCACTTTAGATTTGATTTTGATCTATCCTGAAATTCGTGGAAAATGCATGAATTTTAACATCCTTAATACTGACTTACTGTGTATATTTGTCGGAGAATTAGATAGTATGTATATTATTCTTCAATGGTGCCATGTTGTATCTTGTGGTCTGAAAAGTGTTTCGGTTATTGTAATTTGCTTGCTATCTTCCTGTCTTAGATTTGTTATCCGCTTACAGTTGGTCTCTGTCTTTCACTTCATAGGGGGAGTCATTGATGCATTGTCCAGGGAATTATGGCATGCATGTGCTGGACCTCTTGTTTCCCTTCCTCGAGAAGGGGAGCGAGTTTATTACTTTCCACAAGGTCACATGGAACAGGCAAGTTGAACTTTATGGGGAATCTGCTCATTTTCAGTGTTTATCAGTCATGGGAGTATTTTGATATTAGATGCTAACAGTCAATGTTCTAGTGGAAAAAGTGGCTGAACCCAAAAAGTTGTTAAAAAAAAATGGTAATCAAGTTATACAACTCAATAAATTTTCTGTAGTGTGGACTTATGCATTATGTTGATTTTGAGTTGGTGACTTATATTCCTCTTTTGACCTATTTAACAAATGTGCAGAGTCACAATTACCTGTATATCACATTTTGCACATTTTTGTCTTCCATTTGTAGTTTTTATATTGTAACTCTTGCTGTTGTCAAAAATTTCAGCTAGAGGCTTCAATGCATCAGGGGCTTGAGCAGCAGATGCCTTCATTTAATCTGCCTTCAAAAATTCTTTGTAAGGTGGTTAATGTTCAGCGTCGGGTGAGTTATGTCATGATCATTCTATAATAAATTGGTGAGCTTGTCATTGTTCTAGAGATGTGTTAAAAATTTCAGTGTTTCTGAATCCTCGCTTCCCATGCTGTTGTCACCTTTAACTGTAGGCTGAACCTGAAACTGATGAAGTTTATGCTCAAATAACTCTGTTGCCTGAACCATATGTGAGCTTTCTTCCTCTTACTGTAGTTTTAAGTTGGCTGATTTTTAAACTATTTGAATTTGTTAGCTTGGTAAATTTGCTTGCAACTCATACAATTTCATTTATTTATTTGATTCTTTTATGTCTATCCATTGATCAGCAAAGTGAGGTTACCAGTCCTGATCAGCCTCTACCAGAACTTGAAAAGTGCACCGTTCATTCTTTTTGCAAGACTCTTACTGCATCTGATACAAGCACTCATGGTGGATTCTCTGTCCTTCGGAGGCATGCAGATGATTGTCTGCCCCCACTGGTTAGATTTAAATATTAATCCATCCTCTGTGAGAACTAAAGTCTGATTTATTGTGTTGATAATTTCTTCTTTCTGCATGTTTCCCTTTTTCATTTCAGGACATGTCCCAGCAGCCACCTTGGCAGGAATTAGTTGCAACTGATTTGCATGGAAATGAGTGGCATTTTCGGCACATTTTCCGAGGTTGACTGAACTTCTGACTGTACATAATACTATGCTGCAAAATGGCTGTGCATGTTTTATTTTTTAATTATTTGACTACTTTGCTATTAGTGTCTTTGGCATAAGCAACAGCTGTTTATTTGGATCAAGTTTTTTCAGAGTTTGGAAATTCTTGACTTAAAGGGGATACATGGCCTTATATTGCTTGTCTTGTTGCAGGAAGCACATTCCTTGTGTAAAGGATTGTGGATACAGAAAACAAAAACTGAGAATTTTGTGCATAGAAAGTAGTTTGGGAACATTTACAATGGTAGTCAGAATGCTCATGACATCTGAGCGATATTCTAATTAACTTAATTATTTGACGTTCTGATTTATAGGGCTTTGCTTGTTGCTCTCCATCCCCATCTCTCGTATTGTTTACTAACAAGCAAGAGGTAGTTAGGATCAAAAAAGCTTTTATGACTAAAATTTCTGCTGTCATATCATCTGGCACCTGTATCCTACAAATTATAGAGGAGCAAGGCTTCTCAAGATTTAAAGATTTTGATGTCATTTTGAGGTTTTTTTTGTATTGCAGGTCAACCAAGGCGTCACTTACTCACCACTGGCTGGAGTGTGTTTGTTAGCTCCAAAAAATTAGTAGCAGGCGATGCATTCATATTTCTGAGGCAAGTTCTGGCATATTTGATGAAATTAAGTGTATTTTGCCTTGTTACTTTGTTTTCAAGATTTATTGCACTAGTTATTGATCCATAACTCTTCAGGGGGGAAAATGGGGAGCTGCGTGTTGGGGTGAGGAGGCGCATGAGACAACAGACAAATATGCCATCTTCGGTTATCTCGAGTCATAGTATGCATCTTGGGGTACTTGCGACTGCTTCTCATGCAATTGCAACTGGAACACTCTTTTCTATCTTCTACAAGCCTAGGTATTGCATCTTTCTTCTTTTCCAACTTGAAGTTCAATGAATGAAACATCCCCAATTTCTTTAACATTGTGAGATAGAGTAAGGACAAAATGCTGTAATGACAGAATAAAGAAATGACAAAATGCTATTATGAGATGTTATTGTTACATCATTAAAAATTTGCAAGAATTGATCAGTTTAGGCATTTGTTCATTTTTCTTTTCTCTTTTTGATTGAAGTTATATGCTTTTTTCATAAATTTTGTGATTGTCCTAGAGTTTGAGTTTTATTCAAAAACACAATTGAAAAAATAATAGTGTTTTTGTTTTCATCACTAAATTATTGTTGAGAGAAATATAAGAGATGGACTTGCTGTTTATGCTCCAGAACTAGCCGGTCAGAGTTCATTGTGAGTGTTAATAAGTACCTTGAAGCTAAAAAACACAAGCTCTCTGTTGGGATGAGGTTCAAGATGACATTTGAGGGCGAGGAAGCTCCTGAACGAAGGTAATCTTCATTGCTAAATTGGTTTTTGTAGAAATAGGAAGTTAGTGATGTCTATCAACCAACTTTATCGTTAATCTGCAGGTTCAGTGGCACTATAGTTGGTGTTGGGGATAATAAAACTTCGGCATGGCCAGATTCTGAGTGGAGATCCTTGAAGGTTAGCGATTTCCTTCTTTCATCTTAGTTTTGTATTGTCAGAACGTATTAAGGGGGCCATTTTGATGTTCCACTCAGCTTGTTCATGCATTTTGCTGCGTGCTAGTCAAAATAAACCAATGGCTTCTCAAATAACTGCTCTTTGAATTTTGAGTGGAGGAACTCTGGTATGTGTTCTGGTTGACTTCATTTTGGTTTTGTTTCAATATCATGCCAGGTTCAATGGGATGAACCTTCATCAATCTTGAGACCAGAAAGAGTATCACCATGGGAATTGGAACCGCATGTTGCAAATTCAACAACTTCAAACACCCAGCCGGCACAAAGGAACAAGCGGGCACGACCACCTGTTTTACCACCGCCAGCTGCTGATCTTTCTGTGCTGGGTATTAATAGCTTTACATGAACTGTATCTTTGTTCTGGTTCTTATTACATTCAGCTACTAAGTGGCTGTTTGGTTATTTTTTGAAAATCTGTTTTCATTTTCAAAAGCGGAAAACGGTAGAAAACATGTTTGGTTGCATGTTTGTTAAATTTGTTTTCAAAGACAGAAAATTGTTCTTTAAAATTTTAACTAAAAAATTGAAAACAACTTCTTGTTTTCCACCATTTTCAGAGGCATATTTTCCTGAAAACTACTTTATGCAAAAACTGCTAAACATGAACTCGTTGTTTTTTGTTTTGGAAATTATTATAACACTCAAAACACGTTTCTTGTCTTGAAAACTGTATTCTCAAAACCTCATTTTTATAGTTTTCGAAAAAACCATTTAAACATGTCACCATAATGCATCCTAACTTTGTCTTTTTGCATTAGGTATGTGGAAATCCCCAGTTGAATCTGCAGCTTTCTCCTATTGTGACTTGCAGCATGGACGAGATCCCTATCCCTCACCAAAGTTCTTGTCTGCTAAAAAAGGAAACTTTCTTGATTTCAGCGGGAATAACTCACAGGCAGCTGTTTCCAGCGACTCAATGCACTGGCCTAGCCGAGTGGAAAATGTAACAGAATCTTTTGCACCAGTTGTCAACAAAGATTGCAGTGAAGTGAGACCGGCTTCTGGGAATACCTACAGGCTTTTTGGCATTCAGCTAGTTGACAATTCCAATGTAGAAGAAGCTTCGCCTGCTTGTACCACTTCTGGAATGTTGGGGGATGATCAACCAGTTCCGCCTCTAGATGCAGACTCTGACCAGCATTCTGAACCATCAAATATTAATCGATCTGATGTTCCTTCTGTAAGCTGTGATGCTGAGAAATCATGCCTGAGATCACTGCAGGAGTCAAAAAGTAGGCAGATCCGAAGTTGCACAAAGGTAATTCAGTTGCTTTAGCTTTTGACTTCTCTAAAACAGTCAAATTGTTCTTTCTCTGCTTTTTGATCTGCTTTCTTAAGCAAGCTAAGGTGCAGAACTTTTAAATCTGCATGCCTATTAATGGAGGTGTAGGATGCTGAATCCTGCTTCACAATGCTGTGCATGGTACATAATATTTTCTTTTTTGAAATTTGTGTTATAACTATAGAAATTAGGTTCTTTCTGCTTTATACTTGTGTGTGACTTGCGAGTGCTCGTCTTTTAACAATTTTGCTTGAAACTTGGGATATTAAACAAATATGAACATATTGTCAGTGCATGTATATTACTTTTGAGCATTTGCCCGTAATTTTCTATGTGCTTCCCATGCTGACTGTCTTGATAGACTTGTTAACTCTTTCTCTGTACATCTGTAGTTGATTTAATCATTTGGGTGCATTTTGCAATGATTGATAGAGTTGTATATCTTTCCAGGTTCAAATGCAAGGAATTGCAGTTGGGAGAGCTGTTGATTTGACACGATTTGACTGTTATGAAGACCTCCTCAATAAACTTGAGGAGTTGTTTGACATTGAAGGAGAACTGTGTGGATCATCCAAGAAATGGCAAGTTGTCTACACTGACGATGAAGACGACATGATGATGGTTGGAGATGATCCATGGCAGTAAGTTCATTAGTGCCTCTTTCTGATTCTGTTTTGTTGTCAATCATTTGTTTGTAGATTATGAGGCCAATCATTTTCCATGTTACTGATTATATCTTTTTCAAATCCCGGAATTCTTTTGCAGTGAGTTTTGTAGCATGGTGCGGAAAATCTTCATCTACACAGTAGAAGAAGTGAAGAGGCTGTCACCCAAGACAAAACTTCCTGTTAATGAAGAGGCCAAATCGCCTAAGCCAGATGTTGACATGGCTGTGAACACTGAGGATCAGTCATCTATCGTTGGACCTGGGTGCTGATATGCCCGATCAGAAAGAAATTAGCAAAGAGAATGGACAGAAAAAAAGAAAAAGGGTAAGTTGACAGCCATGAAGATTGTCACAATAGCTTGTTTCACAAGTTTTGATGAGAAAAGCCATTATAGTGTACATGCCATCAAAAGAGAGCAAGACTTGCCTCTAAACGTAAGAGTTCAGCTGTTAAAGTGTTTCTAGTTTTAGTTGAAGAAATCCCAGAGTAATTGCTTATTCGAACTGTGAATAAGCTAAGTTTGTCACGTCAAATCTGGTGCTCATCAACTTGAGACAGACACACAATGTGCTCCGCCTTCGGTTATTTTTTTTCCCCGTTTGCTTCCAATGTCATTTATATAGGCATAATACAATTTTCCATTTTGTATATAAGTGTATGTAGTCTGGTTCTCTCTTGCTTCCAGTCGTATGTATATTTAAAGTGAATTGCCAAAAGATTTTCTTTGCCAGATTCTTTTGACAATCTGGATTTTTCTTTGTACGAAGGACATGGCTAATTTCATTTTCATGTCTTGTTCTTATTACTAGTATTGCTTCTGGTGTTGGAAATGAAAGTTTTTGAGTGTATATTTTTGATACAAATATGATGGGAGTAACTCCTAATTCAGAGTTAGTGTAGGCACATTACTGCACAGGATTTGATTGTAACGATTCATCCTTGGATATTGTCTTGTAAAACAATTTCTCTTATAATTTTCGATCCCAATCTTCTCTCTAGAGGACTGTATGCTTGAGAGTGAGTTTATAATTAATTCTAGATCCCAAGCGTGTTAAGGGTAAAGTCATATAATATTAGATAACAGTGCAATGAATTTTGAATCATTCATGGATTTTTAAAAACTTTTATAACGAGAGGTTTGACTAGTGGGCATACAACGGTCACAATTTTTAAAAGGCATAAAGCAGCAAACAACAGTGGCCACACTGATATGTTCCCTTAGTTGAGGAATCTTCAGTCTAATCCGCAACAATCCTCTGACTTCAGCAGATTCATCCATCTTCAGCTCCAAAAACGCCATGAAAATTATCAAATCAATGAAGAAGCTCAAGTTCTGGTCAAGAAAGAAGAGAAAAAAGAAGCCAAATTTCGATCCTCATCCCAATTACCACCAACCACCTCCCTCAACATACCATCATTGCTGCTCTTGCAGCTCTTCCACTCGGCCCTCCGCTCCTCCTCTGCCGCCGTGGCTAGAATATGACCAGACCCACGACGCCCTTTTCGCCACCGCGAGTGTGCAGCATGGTCCAGACCTGGCTTCTGCAACAGAACCCAAGTTTTCTTTACCGGAAATCGTCGTCGAAACAACGTCAGCGAATCCATCGTTGCCTGTTGCCGACAACATCTCGCATTCGTATCAGCAGTACATGGTTCCAAATCCTGTGTACGGATTGCCCGTTGTGCAGACGTCAAGAAGAAAAAGATTTTCTGGGTTTTTAGGATGTGTTGTCGAGTTTGGAGCCAATTTGATTCGCTGCCTCTGTCCATGTTTTTGTATACGAGGAGTATAAAAAAAGACAAACGTTGAATATATATGTTTGATTTGTCTCATTTTTCTCTTAATTTGTATTTTCTATGTATATTTATTGTTGTTTTCCAATTGCTTTGTCTGCATGTTGGCTTGATAGTTGAAACATAATAAAATATGTATGGTGTTGGGATGGTTGTATTTCTATTTGATTTTTGTTTTTTGTTTTCTTTTTTTTGTGAGACAGGAATCAACTGACCATCTTTCCATTTATCAGTTAATATTTCAGACACAAAATTGATTGGCAGGTCCAACAGAGAGTAATTTTCTTAGGCTTTTTAAGGAAACTGTGAGCCCTTGTCTTAATTTTAAGTAATAGTAGTTTGGTGTGACCTTTCTATGAGTCAAAAGAGTTTTTATTAAGATTCAAGAAATAAGAAACAAAATTAAACACTTGCCTCAAATCATAACGTTTATTAAGGTAAAGATTCAAGAAACAAAATAAGAATTAAACACCTTGTATTGTTTACTTAATCCAAGATGCGCCATAAGAAGACAAACATGAGTGACCAGCTCCCCTCCTTTTCTAAGGTGGTGTCCGTGAGCTTTCCATTCACAATGGCATGCTGTATATGCTAATATTTCCACCCACACTTCGCTTATCATTTCCCATTTTTTCCCGAAATTCCAGTCTTCTTCTGATTCTAGCAATTGCAATTGCTTGCCAAGCCAACATGCAGACGTAAATGCTGAGGGATGACTATTTACTCTGGACTGCACGCTTTGTCTATCCAGTTCTCGTTGCAGCAAAACCTGCCGAGCTTCACTGAATTTCTTCTTGGACAAAATATTCTTTCCTGACTCGAACAAACGCTTGACTTCCTCACTGGTGTGTATGTACCTTGAGTCACCAAACCCTTCTGGCATCATTGTTGGACAGAAAACCATTAGATACAACAAGTAATCTGATAAGCATCTGCTAATTTTGCATCTTGGATGAAGATTCTCAAGATTTCCGTTGCAGTATTTATCAAGATCATCGTAGTAACAGAGATCGGTAGCAATGTGCCAAGCAAGAAGACTATAGTCATAACTCTCGGAAGCCGTAAACCATAGCATATCAGGTTCTATGTTATACCTTTCCTTAAGCACATAATCACCTCTCCGATCTCTTAACCAGTGGCCTCTGGCATTCAAAGAAAAAGGATGGTATTCTATATTTTTTTCGATTTTATCCAACAACTCCGTGAATATCAGTTCCAGCAACTCAACATTAACATCTTCCCAGGCCAAGTAATGCTGATGCTCCAACGTTTTGCTGAATCCAAGCAAGTTGTCGACCCCCGTACAAGCTACTGCCGGCGTTTTGTCTTTCAGGCAAAAGCTTATTAGGTTAAACTGTCCCAAGGATCTTGACCATCTCTTGTGATTGCTCAAAAATAAATGAGAAATGCAGGTAGCATCAAAGTTATTTGATTGGTTTGTGTTTTGGAACTTGGACAGACAAAGTTTTGTCCAGTCAGAGAAAAAATGTAGGATTAATGTGTATAACTCTAGAGCAACATGGCCAACCAGCAATAAGTAAGTTACGGAGATGTCAACCTGTGGGTATGCATGGATATCAATGGTGATTGAAAACACAACTAGCGCAGAAACAAATGAAACTAAGCTCCAGCAACGTACACAGATTCCAAATCGAGAATAAATAATGTTTGCCTTTGTGTAGAGCAAATCGTACATGAATCCAAGCTCAACCGCTACCAAACTGAAAGCATCTTCCGCTGATTTATTCTCAAACATTCTGTAGCTCCTGACTTCTTCCTTGTAATCAAGAATTTGTCCTGCAAATAGAAGTGCAAATCTTTTAAGCAGAAAGTAAGCTTCATCAAGAATATTTCCGTCTTCTTCCGCCTCCCATGAATCTTCCAAAATTTCTCGTTTCATGATTTTAATAAGTTCTGGACCAGGTTTAAGGTCTGACAGCAAGAAGTCTTTGAAATTCTCGAAGCTTGAGGATCTGAGAATCAACGTTCTCTCCACATAGCGAATACTTGCAACAATAAAAATCGGAATAGAAATAAAGGTAATGGCAGAATTGCTCCAGAATCGGAGGAAGACGTAAAACGCGACAGAAACTTGAACAACCAGTGCAAGAAAATGCCTGAGCCAGAGCTCATTGTCTTCTAAAGAGTAAGCTGTGATGGTGTCTGGACCGCCAAGGTGCAAGAGAAGAAATGATGCCCAAAATGCCCGAAGTAATTCATTGCCTGATTCCGGAGAATTATCTTTAGAATCTCCATCGCTGGTGGCGAGGTTGCCCAGGACAACAGTTGCCACCCAATCTGCAGACAAATACGATACCCAGACAAGAATTCTAATCCAGGCTTTTGCTGTGCATTTTCTCCTGGAACCAAATACGGTGAGAATTGTCTGTAAAGAAAGGCTGAGTAAAACCAATATCCGAATTTCCCATCCGTTCCAAAATCTTCTCAAGTTTTCCGGGAAAAGCTGCATGGCGACCCTCTTCATCGAACTGCAAGAAACTGAAAGTTTTAAGGAAATTGATCCAATAATTTCACCGCTTGCAAAATCTTTAGGAAGAGAAATGGAGGTAATAGGAACAGTTGTTTAATGGTAGCAAGTTGAAAGGGAAAGGATTCGCAGCTTCCGGTGAGTGATGACTGTTAATTTGAATAAATCTAAGTTAACGCAAAGCCCAATGGTCGTCACGTTAAAAGCTCATAAGTCTCTTTTTATATTCACAAAAAATGGCCGTTGCGCTGTATTGTTTTTTTATTCACCACTTGCAAGCAAGAACACTTTCTCGAGATTGGCTTTTCACTGGCTTTTGTTTTACAAAGGTTCCATTTTTTACAGGGTGCAATGCTTTTAAATTGAAAATTATAGTAGATTATTTACTGTTATTATCATTATCCTAGGATATTATATAACCCAGAATAATCAAGTCATACACAGGAGAGCTTAGGCTCTTTCATCAAATCTTTGATAGTTTCTCATTTTGCTTGGACACTTAACTTTTTTCCAAATATCCGATAAATATTATTTATTAAAATAAATATATATACATTCTACCGTGTTATAAGTGAGAATGATTAGTTTAATTGACATAATTCTAATATAAAAATGGTAGTTTGAATTAGCATAAATTGATAAATTATTAAATAAATAATATAGCATGATAAATAATTATGTAGATTCGAGTTTAAAATTTTAGATATATAAATTTATTTATATTATAATTAATTATTCGAATAATTATATTATATTAATTTATTTATGATTTATTAAAATTTTAATTATATTTATTTTTAAAAATTAAATTATTTAAAATAAAATAATTAATTTTAACTAAATTTATCATAAATAAATAAAAATATTAAATAAATAAAATAATTATAATTTATTTAATTATTTAATAATTATACTATATTAAAATTTTTATTTTTAAATATCTGAGTTTGAATTGGTAACACAAATAAATATATAGATATAATAAATAAAAAAATAATGGCCAAATAATAAGTATAACAAATGAGTTAAAATCACATACATATATATATATGCCTGATAAGTTGCCACGTGGAAGCTATTTAATCGGTTGTTTTGTTTTTCCAATTTTTATTGTTTTTTGTGTTGGCCGTTTCGCTTTTCAGTTCCGAGGGAAGAGTCAGTTTAGCGTTTGGCCATGGCAGCGGTAGTGAGCTACTGCAAGCCTTCGCCATTTCTCGGCCAATTCCGATTTCCTCCTAAACCTGTAACTTTCTTTTTTTTCTCTTTCTTTTCTTGTGTAATAAAATTCCTGTAGATGTTTGATTTCTGTTTAATTTTAATTACGTTTTAATTTAGTATTAGCTTCGTTTTGCGCGGGATGTATCTTTCTACAATTTTGATAATTGAATCCGGCTGAATTTAGTTCATTTGCAACTGCTTTGATGCTGTACCAAAAGTGATTTTAATTATTAAGTGGTCAGAAGCAGTTTTATTTTTATTCTTATTCTTTTAGGTTTTGATTAAGACGAGTAAAATTTTTGGATAAGTTACAGAAAAATATTTTTAAGAGATTAATTTTAAAAAATGAATTTTTTGATGAAACACTTGATATGTATTCTTTTTGAAAGTGGTTTTAGGGGTTTTATCAAAGTTGCTTTTGCTGAAAGCCTTTTTGACAAATGTGTTTCCTGATTCACCCTTGGTTCTATTATGGATGGAAAAATTGAAAATTTCTTGAACGTGTTGAAAATGAAATGAACTGAATTAGTAATGAATGAATCCCATGGAAAATTATAAGAATGGTTGCATTTTTGCTCTAGCATGTTAAATAGGAAAATGTATATCTGTGCTGATTAAAAATATCATGATTTTGTTTTATGTGAATCCTTCCCTGTTTTAATTTGTGTTTGTAATGATGAATATGGTGTATAGTAATTGATGCTGACAATGGTTATCTAAAAATACGCATTTGATTTTTGGAATTTAGGGAAAATTGCCATGCAGACAATTTATGGGGAGTCAAGTACTGACATCTCGAATTTGTGCTTTATTTTGGGGAACTAAGAAATCTGTGGAGCAACAAGTATTGGATTCTTCACTGGGTGATTTCACTTTAACAGGGTCAGAACCAGAGGTGTTTTCTTTTGATAGTCCTATAAAAACTATGATTATATGGATACTGCCTTTCGGTGGTTATGTTTACAGGATTTTTCGTTCAGCTAATGCAAAATATTGATAATAAATTCAGGGAGCTGCAGAAAATCAAGGGACCCCTAAGAAGATATACCTTTCAGTTATATCCTCAATCTCAGAGGTTTCACAAGATGAATGGGATGCATGTGCTCTGGATGCTTCAGGCCCTGAGAAATTTAATCCATTTCTTACACATGGGTTTCTCTCGAGCATGGAAGAGACGGGTTGTGCTGTGAAGGTAAATAATTACTGCTCCATGCTGCTAATCTTTAAGTTTAGGGATGTTGATCAACCCTAGCAAGTATGGGAAACTAACAAAAAGAAAATGTCTGGTCAATTCTTATGTCTATGAGTAGAAACCAACACACACTTTTTTTCTTTTGCATTCATGATTTGTTGGAAATCTGGATATTATTTAATTTAATGTATTTCTTCTGTCTTCCCTTAATTTTCAGTTGCTTATTCGCTGCTATTTGTTTGAATTTGTTACTGATCAGACATTTTCCTTTGGATAGATCTAGTGATGGATAGATAATGTGTATGCCTTCCGTCTTTTCTCAGCAACCGCCTTTAGGAAATAAAACTTGTTGATGTGTTGCTGTTGACATACTTTCTTTTCACTGTGAATTGTCAATTGATGGGCCAGTAATGCATGTGCAGATGCTTACAAAAGCTTGAATTAGCTTCATGAAGCTCTAAATTCTCTTTTGTCTCTTCCACTTGCTTTATTGATGACCTGATGATCTGTTCTTTATTTTGCACATACATTTCGTGTTGGACTCTAGTTTTTTCCCCTTCAATGTGGGTATTTTATATTCTCTGCTGTAATGTTCTCTAAAAATCTTAAGCTTTTTTCCTTTTGTGTGATTAATAAAAATTACTTCGTCATCTTGCAACAATCTCTATAAAATTATTGCCTAAACTTATATATTAACTTATTATTCTTACGTCAGCTATGGTCCTATTGTTCTTTGGTATATGACCAATGTAAATAGCCTGAAAGTTCCACCGTTATCTAATTTTGGTTTTGCTCTTTTTTTTCTCAGGAAACAGGATGGATGCCATGCCACATTGTTGCTAAGGATGAGTGTGAAAATGTTTTAGGTGTTGTTCCGCTCTATCTTAAAAGGTTTAGCATCTGATATGCTGTCTATGCAGCAAGTTCTCATATAGTTTCTTCCACAACTTGTTCACAAAGCTTTTATTTAACCACTTTACTGACTGTTTCTCATCACTTTTTAATTTGGATTTGCAGCCATTCCTATGGTGAATTTGTTTTTGATCATGCTTGGGCAGATGCTTACTACAGTTATGGAGCAAGATATTATCCTAAGTTTCAATGTTGCATACCTTTTACTCCAGTAACTGGTCCAAGGATTTTAGTACGTAATAATTTAATCAAAGATCAAGTTATCGATGTTATAATTTCTGCTATGAAGGATCTCACAGCCAAGGTATTGCATAAATTAAATAAATGCAACTTGTAATGCATGAAGTTGTTCTCCTGTGATTTCACATGAAGCCATTTGCAAATGGTATGTTCCTTGCAATTATTCTTGTTGTGGATCTGTTCCCATTTTTTTCCCCAACAGAGGAACTATTCTTTTCTTAGTCTTTTTGCTTAAATCTGAATATTTCGAGGGAAAATTTGATGAAATTGGTGTCTTGTTTCTTCTGCTTTATCTTGCCTTCTTAATGTGACTGTATATTATGACAGTCCCAGGCTTCCTCGCTGCACATAACCTTCCCATCTGAAAATGAGTGGCACAAACTGAGAGAGAAAGGTTTTATGCAGAGGATTGGAATGCAGTACCACTGGAAAAATCGTAACTACAAAAAGTAAGTACTGTGTATTTCTTTATTGGTAAAATGTCTTCAGAATGACTTAAATTCATCTGCTCGCTTGAAACTCTGAAGGCATTTATAAGTTGGCACATTACTCAGTGAAAGTCATTCACTTTCTTTCTGGTCCCAGCTACATTGGAGGCCCACAACCTTCTCATTAAATCCCAACTCATCTTTTTTGAAACGTCACCATGACTTTCAATATTGTGTGATCAGAATTTGCTACTTCAGTAAATCCCTGACGTACATTCTTCTCTTGCCTCTCTGTACATTTCCTATGCTATCACTGATTCTCTGACCTTGAATAGTTGACTTCATTCACTGTGTTGTCTGTTGTATTTTGTATAAAGATAAAACTGATCCTCTTGGTGCAGTTTTGATGAGTTCTTAATGGATATGAAGCAAAGTAAAAGAAAAAATATTCGTCAAGAGCGTAAAAAGGTTGGCATAATTATCCAAACTTATGTTCTTTTATTTAAGATCTATTATTTCCATCATATGTTAAAAACTCCAATGATATGTAACTCCTTTGCAATTAAAAATGGAATGACTTTTGAGTTCTTCATGCTGATTAGTTATTATTGTTACTTAACATCTGGCTGAATTGAATATTTCATAGAACGGTATTTATACAAGATAAAAAGACCTATATGAATAAGGAACAAACTATGTGAACAAGTAAAACCTAGATGAGTAAGGAAAACCTAGCTATAAAGAACGTTTACAGCTGTACATGCTAACTTTATCAGTTAATTTAATCTATCAGGTTGGAAAGAGAGAGAACAAGCTGAGGCAGAAAAAATTATTGTACATATTTGTTGACCTTTGTAAAACTCTTAACCAATATTTATTGCTCTTGGTTTACTTAATAATTATTTTGTTGAAAGATAACATGCTTTCTGCAAAATATGGGTTGGTTCTGGGGACTTTCCTTTAGTAACTTATCATTTTTAACCTTCCATTCTGATAGGATCATAATTTTGCTATATTTGAATGGTTTGGGAATCAGTTGTCTTGTTTGGTCTCTTCATTGAACTTGCTAATTATCTGAGTAAACTTTCTCTATGCAGATTCCTGCACAAAATTTGACCATGAAACGACTCCGAGGTTATGAGATCAAGGTAATTAGTGATAAATCTAATATTTTACAACCAGTGAATGTCAGGGATCATTTAGTTACGTTCGAGTTCTTACCTTCACTTCTTAATTTTTGTGCTGGCAGGCTAAGCACTGGGATTTGTTCTACAAGTTTTACAGGAACACCACTGATAATAAGTTTGTTCCTTATCTCTGACCCTTACTGTTTGTTATATATATATACAGATGACAATATATATTCTAAGGTTCATATATCTTATTTCTTTTCACATCCAAACCAGCAATTGTCACATCTTGTATATATTGTTGATATTCCCATAGGTGGGGTAGTCCATATCTAACAAGGGATTTCTTCCATGACATGGGATCAAAGATGGAAGATCAAGTGCTACTTGTTGTTGCAGAACAAGGGGATGAACTCGTTGCAGGAGCATTAAATCTTATTGGAGGAGATACTCTTTTTGGTCGTCTATGGGGTTGTGACCCACGAGCCTATTATCCAAGTTTGCATTTTGAAGCTTGCTATTATCAGGTTTATTTCTGATTATGGAGGAAATTTTGTCAGTGGAATTATCAATCTTGCCTGTTCTCTCCTTTTTCTGTCAAACATTTTAAATAACAAACAATCAGGAATAAGTGCATGTTAAAACCGATGGTAAATCTAAGTACCTCATTCTACACACTTAAGTGAATTACGTGATCAACACATTGGCTTTATTGTATGCGTATATTTTGTTTCAAGTTCTGATATATTCATAAAAATTAATTTGTTTATGAACTTAAAACATGGTGATATTTATTTTTGCATTCCTGTGGCATTTCAGGCAATAGAAGCAGCTATAGAACTCAATCTTAAGACAGTTGAAGCTGGTGCTCAAGGCGAACATAAGATTCAGAGGGGTTATATGCCCGTGACAACTTACAGCTGCCATTACCTTATGGATAAAGATTTCAGGAAACCTATAGAGAACTTTCTAGAGCATGAATCAACTCAGGTACTTCAAATATGCATTCAAATGCATTTACTGGTATTTCTTGTACATCTTGTCAAAATGAAAACTCGCTTCTTTGAATGTGGTGATGCTCCCTTTCTTGACAAATTGATCATCTCATGAAAGCATTCGACAAAATAGTGCAAATAGAATCCCCTTTTTAGAAAGTTAAATTGTGATAATTTAACAGATATAATTGATCGCATGCAAGGGAGAATTAGTTCCAGAAATCAATTAGAACTTGTGTGTTCTATAGGTCAACATCCCTTTTCTAAACTCTGAAATCATCTATTTGGTTCATTTTCGTCAAGTATATTATCTGTTCCCTTGATTTAATTTGATGTCTCATTTCTGAGAGAGGAGATTTTCTCTCAAGAATTTTGGCTTTTTGGTTAACACATGTTTAATATTTTCCATGTTTATCTTAAGGTTGAACATTTTATATGCAGGTTAAGCTCGTTATGAAACTGTTACACGAATCCGGTCCCTTTAAGGAGGGTATACGATAGAAATGCTTTCTACTGCTATTTGTAGACTTGATAGTTTGAAGGGGAATTTGTATTTCATCTTGAACTTCTTGCCTCTATATTTATCATAGTTGCCGTTTCAAGCTTTTGTACATAATAAAGAGGAACGTATTGCAAATACACTGAAGTTTCTAAATCACAAATAGTTATATCAGCCTGTAGATTAACGGTGACGACAAAATTGTATTCACGAGTAGACCTCTGCTTCTTGTTTTAGACCTAACAGTGCTGTAAACAGAAATGCCAACAATGGATAAGAACCCTTTCTATCAAAATTCGGATGTTATGCTTGCAATATTCCCATAGGCAAATGCAAGTCCACCCAATATCTGCTTTCGGGAAAAGCTTCAATTCAGTACATCGAAAGAAGAAAAACGCCAAAGAATAACAATTTTGAAGGATGGATGAAATCATGTTCATCCTTTTGAGTCATCTCGAGAACTGAAGTTGGCAACAAAAGTTGAGAGTTCAGATTTGAGGTGGTATGACTCTGGTTGATAGAGGTCTTAGTCAGACACTTGATTGAAAGTAATTTTGATAACTCTTTCGATGAGAATAAGACCGCAATGGAATGCTTATTGAGCAATCCATTGCGGTCAACATGCAACACAAGTATCGTAACGTACTTGTAAGACATGCAATTCAATCTACGTAACTTCTTACTAAACTTACTCTTATAAACTCTCCACAACCCACGACTCTTCTTGACTTGGCAAACGTTCTTTTTCTTCTATACGTCCTTTCCCCCACCAAATCCACATATTTAGGATTTGGTTTGACTGGCCTCCACTTATGCAACGGCTGCTGCTGCTTCTTCTTATCATTTTACCCCCTCCTTTAATTGGCACCTTGTCCTCCAGGTTTGTAGAAGGAAAACGTTCTTGTAGTTGCTTTGTATTCTCCCATGTGGCCTCCTCCATAGGTAATCGGCGCCACTTCACCAAACTCTCTTCCACAAACTTGGACTACTGCACCATCGTCTGCCAATGGAGGTAACTACATGCTAGATTCAATGGGCTTACCAGCATACCTCTTCAACAATGACACATGGAACACTGGATGAATGCGAGCCCCCTCAGGAAGTGTAACTTATAGGCCACTTTTTCCAACTTTTTCAATAATCGGATAAGGACCATAAAATCGACTGGTGAATTCCTGACGAACTTTCTTGAATACCGTTTGTTGTCTACAAGGTTGAAGCCTTAAGAAAAACTAAGTCGCCAACTTCAAAATTCACATTCCTTCGTTTCTTGTCACTAATCTGCTTCATCTTATTGATCGCCACTTTCAAATTTTTCTTCAACTGCCGTAGCACTTCATCTCGAGTTAAGATAGGATTTGGGCATGCCGTGGAGATTCATTACAACCTTAACAAACTTTTCTGCTACTATCTTTGCTGGAAAATGGATGAGATAATGGCAGAAAATGAGCAAAGTCAATCGATCTACCACGACAAAAATGGTGTCCTTGCCGTTATATGAATGCAGCCCCTCAATAGAGTCTATTGAAATGCCATCCCAGACTTAGTGAGGAATCGAAAAAGGTTGAAGAAAATTGGATGTTGCAAGAGTTGCGGACTTCCTGCGCTGACATATGAAAAATTTTACAACGTATCCTTCATCATTTGATACATGGTAGGCCTATAGAATTGTTAGCCAAACGTTCTCTAATACCCTCTCAACCCTAAAAAATCACGTATCTCAAAAACATTAGTAGGTCGAGGCCTGCCACTACATTCCCGACCGCAAATCCAATTTAGAAAAATAAAAGGTCTCGTATAATTCATCTAACATATCATCTACTGTTGGAATCTGAAAACGATGGTGATGGCGTTAAATGCTCTGTAATCTATACAAAAACGCTAACTTCCGTCTTTTTTTCTTTACTAACAAAACTGGTGATGAAGGACTAGCGCTTGGGCGTATAAAGCCTTTACTCAGCATATCTTCAGCTTGCTTTTCAATCTCCGATTTCTGAAAGTATGCTTATCGGTAGGGTCGTACATGAATTGGTTCTGTCCCTTCGTTCAATGGAATAGAGTGGGCCACTTCTCCAGTTGGATGCAGCTGTGTGGGCTCGCAAAAGAGGACCTCATACGCCTTTAAAATGCGCTACAAGTCAATGTGGACCTTTCTATTATTTGTTACCTCTCTTGCCTCAAGACATACAGCAAACAGAGAGCTTCCCTTGCAATCTACGTAAATTCATCGCCCCAATAGAATTCCATGGTGAGCTTCTTCCAATTACAGATTACCGAGCCCAGAGATTCGAGCACCCAAAACCAAATCTAAACCTGCAAGAGGTAATGAATAAAGTGTGAGTGAGAATGGAACACCTTGTAGGTTAACCTGTACCCTTTCAAATCGCCCTTGACATCGCAGTCGTTCTCCATTGGCAACATGAATAGAAAAACTTTCGGTTGGCACCACTAGCAACTGAAATAGGTTAGCCACTTGATCACTGCTGAAGTTGTGAGTTGATCCACGGTCCATCAATACCACCACCTCGTACGGATCCATCTTGGCTTGGAGGGTAATCTCTGGTTCTAGTTCCTCCTTCTCTTTTTTGTCATTGCCGTCGTCATCTTCAGCTACTTTCTCACAACGAATTCCACTATTATCCACATGGCCTTCTAATTACAATAAACGGCCGGCTCAACACTCATGGCATATAGTAAATTTTTCATCGCAATGGAAGCATAATCCCTGTGCTCTCCTTCGTTGCATTTCATCCCATGTTACCATTTCCATAGTGGAGGCCGTGGGAGACTTTACAGCAGATGGAAGAGAAAATGGAGCTCTAGGTTGAGGTGAAGGCCGCGTAAATCTTCGTTGCCAGTGTAGTTGCTAGTCTCGTGTACGAGCCAAACTAATAGCTTTCTGATATTTCTACCTTTAAGCCTCCTATAAATGCTCCCACTAGTGCTTTTTATGTCCAACCTTGCTCCTATTTTCCAACTTTTCGAACTCTCCCGTAGTGAACCAAGTTGGGGGGTATGAGAAAGAGCCCTTTCAAAGTTTTTACAATCAGTAGGGCCAAATCGAACCCATAATTCCTCCATAAACATTTCCCACGTAATGGTACGAGCTTTCCTCTCTGTGTGAACGGCTCAACTAACGCTACCGTTGGTTGGCCTCACCTTCCAAATGAAAGGAGGCTAGTGACACCTGCTGGTTTTCGGCAGTTTCTTGGTAGTCAAAAAACTATACGACCCGATTTAACCATTCGATGGGATCATCACCAGCTTATCGGGGAAACTCAATCTTTACCGTACGAGTAGCGAACGGGTACCTGCTGCTTTCCCTTCCTCCCTTCTATTGCGGGAGGTCTCTTCAACGGCACCTTGATGGAAAGAATCGCCTCCGACAATGTTTGCAAGGTTTCCTCCAACCTTTGTAGTCTGTCGCTTACGCCGGCTGATATTTCAGTCATGCCATCTTTCATCCCCATTATAGTCTACTCAATTCACTCTTTATTAATTGGATTTTGATTAGCCATGCAACGAAGCTCTAATACCACTGATACAGGTCCCAGTCAGACGCTTGATTAAAAGTAATTTTAATATTCTCTTTGGGTGAGAACAAAACAAAGTTTTCATTTTCAGTCCTCAGTTGTTGGTACCCTAGTTTTTTCCTGCAAAATCATGACAATCAAAAGGTGTCAACATGTATCCAACGAAAATACTCCTGATATCTTTGATAATAATGGTGTTTCAAAATTCAAATGAAGTGGGATAGAATTTTAACAACCTAACAATCTCTTCCTGTTTTCAAGTCAACTACGCTTTTTTTTATCGTGTTTGTGGGTGGTTATCTCGCGTTGGTGGGCAATTATCTTGCATCGTGGGTGATGGCTTGGCGTAATGGACGGCGTAGGCGGTTGTTCTCCGTACGATGACACGTGGAGCTTACCAATTCTCGATAGAATAATTAATTTTTTTTATATATATTTTCAATATGAATAGGTGTGATCAACGATGACATGTTCGTTTTTACTCTGTGTTAACATCTCAATCCCTATGTGGAGGTAATCGTTCAGCTCTCGGTTGTTCGCCAACAATATTCAAAATCACATTGCATATAAATATTAAATTCAGTTATATTTTAATAATTTCAGTGATCAGTTAAAAAAAAATTAAAAAAATTAGACACTTAATTCGGAATCCAACAGTATATCACTATACACATGCAACGTTACCAATACAATAATAGATTATTCTAATTTTATAATTTTATTTATTTATTTTTATTTAAGTAATAACTAAGGGAATATATAAAATAATTAATTCTTATTTTAAAAAATCAATTAACACTGCCCAAAAGAATATTATTAATTTTATCCAAACAATTTTATTTACATTTTGTCAACTGTTCAACTATTCAGATTTGAGTTGTTTCTAATTTTACATCATTTTAAAGATTAAAAAACAATAATAACAATAGAAAATTACAAATTTAGCCTAAGTAAAAAGCTTCTTGTTGTAGGCACCTTTTCAGAAAGCACTTCCAAATGTTGCAATAAGTTTCAAGACTCAGAACACTATCACAATTAATAGCTCACCACAAGCCAACAATTATGGCAAATAGTTTACTTTGCTCATCAGATTCGATACGATGGAATACATTTGTGATATTTGACAAGAAATTAAAAAACAAAAAAAAATTAACAGCTTTTCTCCCACCAGAATAAAGACGAAGAACTTAATGAACATATAGAAAATTACATTTGAAGGAGAGAGACAGTTCTATATTCAATATATATAGATATATATGTATATGTGTATCTACAAAGATACCTATATTCTATGTCTACGAAGCTAACTTAACCTGATCTGAGCTCGAGAAATGCTCAAATATGGAGCAGGACTAAATACCCGCCTGCGGGATAAGCATGCATGAATATTATTGGCTGGTCTAAGATTTTACCTAATATCTATATGACGAACCTGATTGTGGCGGAGGTGGTGGCAATCGAGTAGGTGTACGACGGCTGCCCGAGCCAGAGCCTGACCTCTCGTCGCCATTCTGAGATGGGTCACTGTAACGACGGCTGTGACCATTGGCTCCAGATCTGAATGGGTCAGGGCGTCCATTGGCAGCGCCATCGAATGCCGACCTCCATTCATCACCTGCTGAGGGGCCACGGGCTTTTGGAGTGCTCTCTGAATATAGACAAATGGAAAAAATAGTATAAAACTTAGCAGACAATAAGAAGAGAAAAGAGTTTGCAAACACAAAACAACACACATTATGCTAATTAAAAAAGTCAATTCTCTTTAAAATTAAAATGTGCCACTTCCCTTGAACAACCATGCACCCACTGCCAGAAACACAGCTGGTCATATGCTTCCTTTTTTCTCATGACAGTTTCCCTCCGTGCTCAGATAGATGAAGTTTGAAATTGGACAGTCTAATAAATAAGAAGTGCTCCCAGAAAATAATCGGTAAGTTCACAGAGAGTTCTACTTCACTTTTTACCCATTTTCTGTAAAGAACGTGCATCATAAAATTCACAAGCATGGCTTATAGAATTAATTCAATCATTATGTGAAATAAACAAATGTTCTCATAGCTATTACTACCACTAACACAGAATGTATCATTAACATATCCACCAGATCAAACAACACTTGCACATAAATGTTGATCCACAGGCAAAACTGCACTCACAAGCACATGCACAAACAGAAAGGAAATGGATGGGCAGCAATCTCTGCAGCCATCAATACCTGCTGCACCATTAGCCCAGCTAGAGGCAGCTGCTGCTCGATTGTCATGCATGCCAAGTTGCCGTATAAGTTTTGAAAGAAGACTAGACTGTTTCTGGCAAAGCTCCTTTCTACGTTTGGCATTCTGGTCCTCTTGAAGCAGTTGTTCAATCCTTGACAAACTTTGGGCACTACCCATCAAAGCATAAGCATAAAGTTTGTCCTTTAGTTAGAACTCATTAAACATGAAAACACAAAAAAATAGTCTTCAGGAGGGCTATTTGTGTTTCGAGGTCATCTGCTGTCTTACAAGAATTGAAAAAAAACAACTAATATAAATTCATGTTATGTTCCTTTTGCATGAAACGGTATATTTCCCTTATTATTACTAATAGATGCAGCTTCATTGAATTATATTTCTGGAAGAAACATATCAAGATATAAAGGTAAGCCCCAGAACATCAAGAGATGAAATACGTACATTCTCCCATGCATGCACACATTAAACTGATAAATGTTATTTTAGTAATATATCATTGCCCACATAACTTTCCTGTTATTATGATTGAAGATTGACAAGAGCATGCCATACACCATCCAGAAATAAGCAGGGATACTAACCTAATGGAACTGTATAACTGGTTAAGCATGTCTTCCTTGGCTTTTTCTACTTGGCAAAGAACAACTGCCTGCTCACCAGAAGAGTCAATGGCCACTATGAAAAGAACAATAATGGTGACAAAGATACAAGGTAGAATAATTATTTGCATTGGAGAGAACAAACTGACTTTTGGAACATTGGCACCAAGGCTGTTAAGAACGGCTTCAACATAACCTCGTACTTCTTGGGCCATCCACCTAAGCTCTTCTTCAGGATCTGCAGGTCTTCTGGCCATTGTATCCTACAAAAATATACCAGTTTGCATAATAATCAGACAAACACCCAACAAGGTTTAAAAAAATTAAACAAGCCCAGGGAAAGACTACCAATAAAACAATTTTCATTTCATTTAAAAAAAGTTAAAGTAAATAAATCCCAAGCACCAAGACCGTCTGTAGAGTAGAATACTGGAGAATATAGTTATTATTTATAAAGCTTAAGTGTTTGTTATATATGTAGATATAGATAGATAGATACAAGAAAATTTCCACATGTTCATGCATGAAAACCAATCCTCAATTCTTTTAAGGAACACAAGTTCCCAAGGGCAGCAAAATCTTAAGTAAATAAGAGTAACTATAATGTCATTGCATGCAATTATCCACGACAGTGTACAAGAGGCAACAATGGGCATCATTCAGTGACTCACAAGTGAACCTTCAGAATGACTATGCCGCATGGGATGACCAGATTCACCCCTGCTGTCACCTCCTTTAAGCTGGACAACATTTCTCAACTTGTTTAGCCACTCAACCTTTTCTGCCATGCTCTCAGCCTTTAGCAAAATAGCACTGTGAGCTGCAAAATAAAAATTATATCATACATTGGCAAGTAACTCAACATGAAGGAAAAATGTAGATCAGCCACCAAAGAAAAGGAGGCAATCTTGATACGAACACAACAAACCTTTCAAAACAGTCTTGTAAGGAACCTTGCACATTATCTTGAAAACAAGACCAGGTCCTTTTTCTGTTTTATTCTTTTTATCCTTGGAACTCTTTGCATCTTCATCTTCAGGAATTTCCTCAACATAGCAATCCTGATAAATTCATTGAAACATTTAGCAGCAAATACAATTACCATACAGAACAAATTTAATTGATTCATTATGAACATCAATTTGAAACTCAATTTGGATTTCAGAGGGTAAAGACTACATAATATTAAAATCATTATCTTGCCCGATTCAATCTCTCAAACTAGCATTGCCATGTCAACCTGAATTTTATTGCATTTTGACTCAAAACCCAGTTCTATAAAATATCAGCACAAATGAATAATACCTCCAAATTGATGACACCGCGGAAATGTCTTTCTTCTTGTTTTTTGGTATAACCAAGCTGCAATAAAAGGTCAAGATAGGAAACTAAAAATATGTTAATATAGAGAGATTTATATAATTACTAAAAAACTGACCTTTTTTTTCAGTTTACCAACGACAGATCAATAGACAAGGTGGAATAATAAAAAAGACAAAATTAAACCAAATCGTGCAAGAAAGAGAAACTGTAAAGGTCCAAGCATCATTAATTCTCACTACATAGGCTGAAGTACATATATTAACCTTGCCAGTTTTCTCATTTAAAACAAACCATCTCTTACTCCAACCATTTGTTTTTGAACTTTTCTTCAACAAAAATCCTGCAGATACAGAATAAAACTAATGACAAGTCAAAAAAGAAACAGGCAGCTCAAGCATGAAGCAAAAATTACAGCTTTTATCAAACTAAACATGTGAACTAAAAGTTAGCAACAAAAGCTCTTGCACTAGGATTTACATGTTATCAAATTTTGTGACAATACCTGGTTTAAAAGGGAGAAAAAACAAATTGTAAGAGGGCAAGGAGCAACAGAGATGGAAATTAACTAGCTTGCAAAATTAAGAGGCAGCAAATTAAAATGCTTCTTCTTTCTTTTTTTTTACTTGTGGGTCATAGGAAACCGGAAAATTATACAAATGTGCAATGACATACAAAGGTGGACTTAATGTCCACTGGAGAGATGAAATCAATTGACAATTGAGAACAGTGTTCTATATTCATCGAACACTTGCCCCATATACACTGTAGACAGCAAGAACTACCCAAGAAAGCAGCCAATATTTCAATACTGACAAGGCTATTTTGCAACCCCTCCCCAATTGAGCTAAATAAAGGAAAAATAATAGTCTTGAAAGTTCTTGAAATAAGGCCCAAAGAGAAGCAAAAGTCACATAAAGTACTGACCTTTCCCCCCTTCTTTAACTTCAGTAATGCATTTATTAAGATCAATCAATAAGAAAAAGTCAAATTAATCATAAAACATCCAACAATGTCATTCAGTAATCTGTAGAGAACCAAATGTTTATAGACCGTCTTTCCATCCAGGATATACTCATCTCATTTTCATACACCAGGTGTTCCAACTTGTCTTGTATGATATGAAGTTCAACCCCAGCCCCCCCCAAAAAAAAGGATTATCTGTAAGTTGTTACCTCCAAATACTATATTCTTGATAATACTCTCACTCCAAACTGTGAAAGTTTTTCTCAAACTTTTGCTCTAATGTGTAAATTGTTTGGCACAAACCTGCTGTTATCTCACCACCACCTGCAGTCTTTAAGGTTGATCCCTCTGGTGCATCCTTATCTTGCTGACCGGATTTCTCTTTCATTGATTTCAAGCTTCCTCCAGAGTCTGGTCCACCTGGTTGGGGGCTAGTTGCCTGAAAATAAAGCAAAGAAGACATTGAATACAGCAGATACAAAGGCATCCGAACTTAATTAAAATGAATGTATCATATAACTCAAGTATCCAACAAAGATTAAAGAATCAGCCACACCCTATTCAGCATGGACTGCTCTGCATCAGCAGCCTTCTTAGAAGATCGGTGCTTCTGCTCTTCCTCACGACGATGCCGATCCATTCTGGAAAAATACAATAGGAGAAGATCAGATAGACCAGTCAAACCAAGGAAACAAATAAAGAGCAAATGGGGAAACTCTTTACAGAACTATAGGAAATGATGAAGCAATCACACACAACTATAACAAAAACTGAAATTTCAATATGGAATGGTTTAGGTGAACAAATCAATAAACACCAGACGGGGTTTGAAGAACTACAAGAACAAATGATTTGACTACAGAAACCACATATGCAGTAGCAAACAGACTCACATGACTAAGGAAGACTTGTGACAAATCTACATCGACATATCTTCACACTTCCGACTCTCCACTTTCCTTTTTTAACACAGCTGAAAAATGTGTATAAAACTGCATGTGTTTGCAGGCAAAGAGAGTATATAGTGATGTAAAGCACTCATATTATCCATATTACAACAATTTCTATGTGCTTCACTCCCAATAATAATAATAATAATAATAATAATAATAATCCTCTAGGAGCAATAGCTAATATTATGATATATCTTCCATCTTTTGATTTCATAATAAATTAAAACATTTGGTTCCCTTGACAGCATCAATAGATACCAGCAAGAGATAAACGAATTGTAAATTTGTACTCTTTGCTTGCTGAGATCCTTCACACCAAATCAGCTTCTTCAGAAATTGAATCTAATGCTCACATTATAGAATTTAAGACCAGTTTCAATATATTTCATAATGGAATGCAAAACTATGCTTACTAGCCATAGAACTAATCAACTACACAATATAACAAATGTAAATAACAACAGAGCAAAGTTGCCAATTAGATAAAACTAAAGGAATACACAGAGAACCAGAATAACAGGGAGCTCATTGTTTCACATAGAAATATTAAGCAAAAGGGATCCAATTTTCTCATATATTTTCCTTTTTTAACATACCGCCTTTGCACCAAACGGATGAAGTGTTGAGGTGGAACAAACACACGCTCCATATCAACCAACGCAACTACCATTTTTTTTGCTTCATTCTTGAATCCATCAAGTGTAGCACTCGCAATTTCCACAAGCTAGTTAGAAGTTATAGAGAAATATGAGATGCACAGTCAATAAAGAAACTAGCAAGGTGTTCAAAAGGTATGCATAAGTTGAAAGGCATTGTTACCTCTCTCTTAAAAGGAGGGTATCTTCCTAGACCGGGAGTGGCATTTGCAGCAGCAGAAACAATGTCCACTAATACACGATGCACCTGATTTGTTAAACAGCAAAAATTGGCTTAAATAGTAAGCAAGAAAAATATATGAAGATCCATGCTCTTCATGGTCAAATGGAAAGTGGCAAAACTGGAGCACAATCAATAGCAAAAGGAATTAACTTATATTCCACTTTTCTCCACCAGGAGCCACCCATTCCAAGAACAGGATAGTGCAAAAACATGACACAGCCAATATGTTGGAACAAAAAAAAGTACAAGAGAGTGAAATAAAATGACTGCAATCAAATGCACACATGCAATTATCCATAATTTTTTCTTCAAGCAAATTGGGAACTTTCATGCACTAATATTTCTCTACTTAATACAATGACACAGAAGGAATTTACATCAAACAAAAGATGAGATACATGGCAAACAAACAACAAAGTGAAAAACCAATATTTGTGGGACTTAAAAACGTATTTGTAATTCCAACATATGAAGTTTACTAAGAAGTACAGGCATCAGGCAAAAATGCATACCTCATCAACGCAAAGACATGATGGTGCCTTTGCCAGCTCAAGAACACTTTTAATTAAGGATCGTAAGCCTTTCTCTGGAGATATAAGATAAGGTTGATAACCATCCGCTTCTAGGACAACCTGATACAGTTGAAACCATTCAATGGAAAAGCAAATAACCAAAGACAATGTGAAAATGAGAGGGCATAAAAATAGAGTGAAGTTGGAAGTAAGGACCTACCCTCTTCACATTGTTCAAGTCGAAATGTTTGTCCAAGGGTAGTTGTTTGATCCTGTTAGGAAAATTGCCCTCAAAACTCACAACAACTTTCCAACCATTACCCTGCAACAATAGAAAATTGTCAGACAAGAAATACACTCTCTGTTAAAACAGAATTTGACCAAGTCCTATATTAAAGACATAAATGGCAGTTAATTCCTACATTACAGGGCAAAATACTCCAGTGTACTTCCTGATTTCATTGATTGTCCTACAGCTTCAAGGAACTTCATATGTTATAACTGATTTATATTCCTTGATTAATTATACTTCTAAATATATCAAACTCTTTGGTACATGTGTCCAAACAATAACAACTGTTGAGGCAGCAGGGTATGGTACACACATCACTGAAGTAAATCATAACTATTTTTAATCCTTCTCTCAGATGAATGTTATATATAGGCAAAAGAAATTTAATCCTTCTCTCAAATGATGAGAAAATATTGGAAGGTGCAATATCCTTAATTTTCATTTCCTCTTGTAGTTAATAAAATTTATGCATAGAAAGAAACAACTCACTTCACCGCCTGTTATATGTAGGAGAAATTTGTCCTCAAATTCACGGCACAGCTGCAAAGCTAAAGCCCTTGTACCTTCAGCACTATCAAAAATTTGTTCACCAAGCTTCACTAATTCGTCCTGAACCATCTGAGACTTCCCTTGAAGCCTGCAGTGCAGATATATGAATTGGGAAAGAAATGTGCATGAAAATTCTCTTCAGTTCAACAATGCATGAGATTAGGTTCAACTCTATGTATATGTCTGAATCAGTCTAAATGTTGAAATGCATTGAAATCCATCAAATAAACAGCCAGAATACTCCCCAAAAAATAAATAACTAGAAAAAAAATTAACACAAAAGTACTCATTTTTGTCCAAGGAACAATCATATTTCAGCCTGATAAACAATTTCTCCAGACAAACAATCAATTTTTCAATGGATAAAAAATAACCTTATCACTAATGATAATTAAAAAGTACAAGATGACACCAAAATGAAACAAAAGAAGAATTAGAATAGAAAATTGAAGATGAAACAAAAGTACTATTAAAATAGAAAATTGTAGTAAGAAAATTGGACTTTTATTTAAATAAAAAATCAACTAAAGATATAAGCAAGTACCCAGAAAGGAGATTTGGAAGCCTGACGCTCATGCGGTTACGAATCTGACCAGCAATGGTATCCACCAGAGCAACTCTTCCAAGCTTGTTTTGAGGGGCTCCAGTTAGCAACCTTTTCAGAGTTTCAACCTCAGCTTGCCAAGCAGCTTCTAAAGAGCTCTCTGCCGCACCACCTCCAGGTGATACAGAACTTATCGCAACAGATTGACCAATTACCGCAACCCAAGGGATATCAGATGTTTTTGGTGGGCCTCGATTCAACAGGAGAGCCTGAACAGCTGAAAGTGCTTTTGAGTCTCCCTCTGCTTGATCCATTTTACTAATGATACCAATTGTTCTAGTACCTTTGATGAATTAGAAATAAAACAAAAACAAAAAAGTTTTGCAAAATTAACACTCCAAATATAAGTTTCCAAAAGAAAGACAATTTTTGACTCATTTTCTCCACAAAAAGAATAGCAGATCAAGTTAACAATAAACCCACTATCCGCATCTTGTTCCTTTGCAATTCTGAGAGCTCGAGATGATGAAACTTCTGGTGTCTGAGTAGCAGGTATGATAACTAGCAAAATAGCATCGTTGTGCTCAACATATTTGCTAATCTGAAGAAAACAGTGAGAAACATTAAACTATCAATGCACCTCCAGTAAGAGCATCTTCAAATTGAATCTGAGCTTACGAATCGGGCAACAATTAACAAATACCATATTATGTAAAAAGTAGAAAGGTTTACCAAAGCAGTGAAAACACTAGTAGGGTTTACTTTTGAAATTCAAACTAAAGAGAAGATGGCATTCAACCACTTACCATTGAATCATCCAAAATTCTTTGATCTGATCCAGGTAAGTCGATTAATTTTAAGGGTGGAGCTGGAGAAAAAAACAAAAACCCTCATAGAAAATTCAAAGAGAAGATATGAACCATTCAAAAAGGAAAAGTGCAAACTTATTTCTTAATGTTTTAGATAGAGAGGAATTTTACAGACATATATATTTTAGTTTAGTATTGACTATCTTTACTCTATTTACAAGTGTTTAGGTATAAAATCTATAATGACCAATGAAGACAACATAGATACAGATGGCTATCACCTCCCACCCATACATAACAGACTTATGGATTTATAAGAGGAAGAAGATCTGGTTGAAACTATGTACTAGTTATCTCCGTGTTGGGTAGAGGCCTCCTTCTAAAGTACATTTCTGGATCAAACTTTTCAAATATCCATTTCCTTCTTCATTTCCATTTTCACCGTTTCTTCCACAATCCAAACCGCAATTCTCCAAATTGTCATTTCTTTGTCTAAACCCTCCTAGTGTTTCTCAACAATCAAGTAGAGCAATTTATGAAAAAAAAATCAAACACCAATGTAGCAAGTGAAGCTCAACTTTTATAATATAGTTAAACTAGATACAAACACTTCCCTCATTTTAGATGTAACTTTCTTGGCATTTCTATGGAAACATTAAAGAAAATGACTTCAGGGATCAACCAGTAAAAATACTCTTTAAACCCATTTCTAAAAAATTTTAAATTTAAAAGGTAACACTTGGTATTGTCATTTTTCAAAAATGAAAATATGCAAAACATGTTTGGTGGGCCTTTTTTCCAATAAGACTGGGATCAGCAGAAAATGAGTCATTTTCACTTTTTGAAGAAAATGTTCTCTATCAAAAGATTTGCAAACAAACTAACAAAAACATTTTTCATTGTTTTCATTTTCAGATATTGTTTCAAAAACAATTTATCAGACACATCCTCAATTCTGAAAATGTTAAATAGAAATAACATTTTAGTTTTCTAAAACAAATTTAGAAAACAGCATTTGAAAACCAATACAGGCATGCCCAAAATTTTTAGTCTATACATCCCAACCAGTGGCATGAATGCAGAAACTCTAGCTAAATAGAAACAAGCAAGCATATTTGCTATTCCCAAAAGTTGTCAATCTCAAAAGAACCTAAATTCTTTGCTTGTATTAGCCCAGGGACAATTGCCCATTACAAATACTGCTAACATTAGCCAGGTTTGTAGGTGAAGATAAAATTTCTTTATAATTTAAAATTGATTGTTTGGTGGCTACTCAACCAATAATTAGTGGAAAGGATCCAATATGCAAAATACAACAACAATTAAGCTATTACTACCAATCAAACAGTAGGTCTCACAAATTTAACTCTTACAAAATGCATAACATGTAAAATGTCATTCTGTCTGATTGCCTTCTGGTTTTTGTTTATTCTATGTTCCTAACAGCTTCACAGAGTTAACTCACAATCAATAGATAATGTAGAACAAGATCAGCAATCACCTGTACTGGTACGAAGTTTCAAATATATTTCATCACGAGTCACACCCTGGCTTAGCCTATTTTGAAGGGAATGTCGAAGAGCACCTATTATGTGCCAAATCAGAAAGACCAAGGACCATCAGAGCCTATAAAAAATTTTAAACTGCAGAGTTCATATAAACATAAAGCACATGTCAGAGTGATGTTAGCTACTTAACTTTGTGTCAAGCACCACTAAACCAGAAAAATAAAACAAAACAAAACAAAATTGCATAATTGCATAGAAAAAGCACATTTGCAATTGACCTTACTTGCTGAAACTTCTTGTGATTTATTGTCAATTAATAAGAGGATAGATTGGCTGCCTAAAGAACCATCTTTTTTTAAATCAACGTGTATGGGAGCCCGAGTAGCACCATTTCCACCAGTTGGCTGCCCACATAAGGTCAAACAAAGAAACCTATTAAAATAAATTTTAAAAAAGTGCTGTTAAACTTTCAACATACTACAAAAGCTCAAAACTAATATGACTTACCAAAATAGGATGTCCAATCAGACTATTCAAGATTGCGGATTTCCCAGCACCCTGTAATATACAGAACAATAGCCATTAACAAATTTTCTATAGCAAAAAGAATGAGAGAGAGAGAGAGAGAGAGAATTCATGCATATTATGAATAATCTTTAGGGGTGAATCTGTGAACAATTACAAATTGCAAACTTCTTTTGTATTAGTTACATTCTATAATTCATGCAGTATTGAACACACAGCTCCACCTAACAACACTAAAAGAAATAAAGACAATTTTGCAAAAAATGCAATTAGAAAGCATGACTAACCAATAGGCGTTTGTGGAGACCACATGTGCACACTGACATAACATACAATCTCTATCAATCAACAAAATACCTGCACATCCCCCGCACATTGCTGGGTCATAATAGATTGAGCCAGAATTCACAAATGTGATCTAATTAACAATGGTTATCACATATCCACCAAATGTTCTTTCTTTACATCGATTAAATCAATGGAACTAATTAAAATCAAGATTCACACACTGCAATCGAAACTAAAGAAGAAAAGAATGGGAAAGTAAATACGAGAGACGACGTATGAGCCTGACTTCTGTTTGTGCTGCACACAACTATCGAAAACAAGATTTCCACTCTGCGACAATTCTTAGATGAAGCGACAAAAAACAACAAAACACCAAAAAAAACAAGACTCAACACACTTCTCCTATTCACTATCTACACAAATAACCACAAACACAAAAATATTGGACCAACACACAAAAACAACTTCAAAAACATAACCACAAGGCACGTGCGTTTCAATTTTTGTTTCTTCTTGTGCTTCCACATTACATTAAAAAATTCATTCATTCAGTCATTAAAATCAAATGAGCATATTGTCCCAAATCACAATGCACTAGATCCAAAGATCCCCTTCACAACTACAGAACTCAAACACATTAAACCAATACGACACCGTATCCGCATCACGTACCAAACGAGAGGGAGGAAAAACTTACGACATTGCCAAGAGCGACGACATTAAGAAAAGTGGAAGAGCGTTTCGAAGGCGACTTCTCGTCCACGTCTTCGTCCGCAATCACGGCAGACGCTTGCTTCATCGCCTCCGACAACTCGGCGAGTTCCTCGATGGCCTCCATTACAGATCCAGCCAAAGCTTGGCTACAATAAAACTCAGACTGAGATCTGAAAATTTCAACTAGAGAAATTCAACTATTATTTCAAAATTCGAAAAATGCTGCTACGAATTCTGCAAGTGAATTTATTTTCATAATTTTTTTTATTAAATTAAATAGATTTTAAATAGACAAAAGAGAATGCGTTTGGATATGGAAGTGAGAGTTTCTGTTGGATCTAATTTTATAAAATGAAGTCACGTTCTCTTCTCCTCTCTTCTCTTCTCTTCTTCTGTTTCTGTTGTGGTGTTGTCAAGTGCAAAGCGTTAACGTTTTTCAGGGAACTCCTGTCATTTTGCCTTTTTATCTCTTAAGCTCGTGTCAGTTTCAAATTTTTGAAATCTGTGAGTATTTTACCTTTAGGAATAATAACGAATACGTCTCTTAAATTGTAAAAACAATAAACAATAAAGACATACTTAAATCACTTATCTCAAATAGGTCCCGTGCATGCATGCATCTGTTATAATTTCATTGTAAATAGGTCCTCTCACTGTCGATAGTAGATACGGCAGCGGGTCGAAGATGGGCTGGGGTCGTTTTGAAAAAAGATATCTCTGTTTCTGTTTATCAATATGTAATAATTAACAAAATTAAATAAAATAATACTAATAATAAATAAAATATTATAAAAATTTAACAAATACAAAACAATAAATTAAATTAATTTTTATTATTTTTTTTCATTTTCTTCGAAAATATCAATTTTTTGTGGTTAATTTTGTAGAAAAAATATATTAATTAATAAATATAGTTTTAAAATAAAATTATTTTCTAAAAGTTTTTATTAAATTATATTAATAGTATTTAAAAATTAACTAATAATTATAATTAATTATTTAATTTTATATCTACATACCCCAAACAGCAGGTCCTCACAAACTTTCATATTTACAGAGATTTTTGTCATCCTTAGTTACAGAGACCCATCAATTGTAAATTATTAAAAATATAATCTTAATTGTAAATTATTTTATGAAAACTCATAAACTCCTGTTACTGCCCTTCTTTAATTTAAATATTTCTTTTCATAAACTAAAAATGAGCATTCCTTTTTATTGATTTCATTTTTTAAAAAATTATAAAAATTAATTTTTTTTATTTCTTTTTTTTAATGTATTTTCAGTTTCCATTAATTGAATGTTGAAATTTTATTAATTTTTTATACATATAATTTAATAAATATAAAAAAAAATTGTTACATTAATTGAATGTTAAATTTTTATTTTAATGTTTTTGTTCATCATTAATGATATGAAGTATTAATTAAATTATGTTATTATATTAATTATATTGACATGATAGAACTATTTTACTTATAATTTTTTTTGGTAATATAAGAATAATTAAACTTTTAATTATTCTATACAATTCAAATAAATATAAAAAATAAAAAAGCTTTACATGATCAAAAAATATATATTAATTTAGTACAACTTTAAAAATATATAATAATAATAAATATTTCTTAAAAAATAAAATAATATAAAAAGTTCCCAACTTCATTTGGCATACACATCCTTCCAATCATAAACAACTTTATATAGGAACCTCATTTGAAGTTAGTGATTGACAATGAAAGCCCACCATTTTACAATTACAAATGAAAGCCAGTGTTTTATTTTAAGGCTTGCACATGTTTCATTAATGTAAAAAATATTGAAAGATAACATCAAAGTATCACATGACATCTTCTCTTTAATTAGTTAATTTTAAATTTATTTTTATTTTCTTCTTTAATATAAAAATCAACCCGAATCTTATGAGGTACGTTTTCGGACATTAGATATAAATTCTTATCTATATAATTTGGTGTGCCAATATTAATAGTAGCACCCTTTTCTTATTTAAGTGTGATGTGAATTTGATAAACATCTAATAAGAAAGTGTATGCTAGATCAACATCTAGCATACAGTTTGATGTATTTGAATGCTATGATTATACGAAAGTGTATGCTAGATCAACATCTAGTATCACTTCCATGCTAAGATTGCACAGTATTTCGATATCTTTGACACCATATCAAATGCAAAAGAAGGAATCTAAATATAAAGACAAATGAAATGACTAGGAGAAAACAAGAAGAATGATGCAACCATTTTCCAGTTGATTTCCCATCAAAGCTAACAGATATCTTACGCAATATTGCATTTCAATTGCAAAATGAGCCAAGAAGCAGGAAGCTAATTCATGCATATATTCCAAAACTGTTTGTAAAACAAGATCAAACTTGGGCTTGTATAAGAGGTCTCTAATTTTGCTTTCCAATACTGAATAGATTGAGTTCTGATACAAGCACATTAATGCATGATAAGATCGTTCTGCAGCTAATATTGTTTTTACCTCCAACATGAAAAGGAAAATGAAAGGAGAAGATGAAACTGGATCCACGACGAAATGACAGGAACCCACAACGGTTGCAAAATAAGTCGGTAGCTTGATTTGCACTACTTGTGGGGGTTAATATGTGGGTAAAGTCCCAATATATGCTCCAGCATGAAGTCATGCCGAGTTAGGATTCCAACAATTGGAGGCCTCTGCAAAATGCAGAACATTCAAAAGAATGGTTATTTCCACTAGTATTTTTGAGTGACTTCCAAACTCTTTCAGTAGCTAGAACATTCAAAAAGTGCAATAAGTTTTAGGAAAAATTAATATAAAAAAAAGAAATAATAATAACAATGGCACGTTGTTAGTCACAGGACAGTTTATGAATTTACAGCTTCGTACCCTAGATTCAAGTTTTCTCTTTGTTTCCAAGATAAATAGGGTTTTGTAAAAATATGACAAGGTGTCCCAATGTCAGTAAATTAAAACAAAATTCTCCTCGACGGGGTTTTATATGTAGTATATGCACAATAAAACAAGTGATATTATTTTCTAAGCTAATTTAAGATCAATGTGTGCATGTGTGAGCCCATGTACATTTATGCATGTGAAAGAGAGATCAAGCCTCACCCCGGGTGTTTTTGGCACCACACACAAGTGCCTG